>PVJA010005529.1:0-78548 GCA_004027025.1 Myocastor coypus
TTTTAAAGTTTCAAAATGTTATGCTTCCACTTACTCACTTCAAAGAATCATAAAATGAAGTATTTGACTTAAATATTTCTATGTACTGGCATATTTACTAATTAATGCACAGTAATATGAAAATTCATTTTGCATTGAAAGTCATCACTTAATATTATTTTATTAAAAATAAAAATTTTCAGCCGGGCATGGTGGCACATGCCTGTAATCCCAACACTTGGGAGGATGAGGCAGGAAGATCAGTGTGAGTTCAAGAACAGCCTGGGCTACAAAAGTGAATGCAAGGTCAGCCTGAATTGTACAGTGAGACTCCATCTCAAAAAGACAAAAATAAACAAGTAAATAAATAAAAATAAAAAATGAAAATTTTCCTTTGTAGTAAATTTACAAGCACAGTGGTTAAAGCTGACTATTTTAATAACTGGAATAAATAGAAAAAGTTGAAAAATTCAACAATACTTACTGATTAAAAAAAAAAAAACTTCTCATTACATTTTTAAAAACAAGCTAGTCAATACAATTGTGTTAATTTCAGTTTTGAAAAAATCTGAGTAAAATTTTCAAGCTATTGAATGATTAATTACCTGCATTAAAAAGTTAAGGTTTAAATTTTTCATAATCCACAAAATAAAATCATTACTGAATTTGGTTTGAAAATGAATGGTACTACATTTCTATTAGACAGGCAAGTTTTTACTTTATAAGATGAAGTTTAAAAACAGATGTTTATGAACAATTTACATAACTCTGACATAGCACACAGCATATAGATTATTATAACTGTCTGAAATATGCTTTTAATTACAGACATACTTAGAAGCCACTTCAAGTCACTGTTCAGTCACTCCTGTAGTTGGTCCACATGCAAGCAGGGAGTTCAGGTCCAACTATTTTCTCCACAGAAGCAATAAAATTGCTATAAGCAAAGGTTTACATTGTTTAAATGTCAATTGAGCATGCAAGAATGTTTAATAAAGCACAGCTTAGACATGCTATAAAACGTGCAAGGTACTGTTTATCTTATGTTTAGGTTGCCTGCGCTGGTATTATGTTCAAATCCTTAGACTTCGGCAATTAATTTACTTCTTAACTTCAAATCTAATGCAGAATTCTAATTTGACTAAACCACAGTGACAAATCCATGAAAAAAGTGGGTATCAAACACAAGGCATCACGTGTATCCAAGAATGCCTAAATCATTTCTTGAAGCACACAGGCATAAAGGGAGATTAAATTAAATTAAAGTAGAAATAAAACTCCCACACTTAGAGAGTTATAGACATCTCACCTCACTATCTAACTATTACAATTCCAGGATGAAGGTGAGAAAGCTTTTGGGAATGGCAAATATATGAGCTGGGAAAAACTTTAGATTGGTTTCTAACTCAGATTTTGTTTGTGCATTCTGTGGGTCAGACAGTTTAATATTAGTCTAAGCAAAAGATATGTCACAAGTTTCTTTTTTTTTTGTCTTTTTGAGACAGGGTCTCGCTATGCAGTTGAGGCTGGTCCTGCACTCACTTTTGTAGCCCAGGCTGGTCTCGAACTCGCACCAATCCTCCTGCCTCAGCCTCCCGAGTGCTGGGATTACAGGCGTGAGCCACCACGCCCGGCTTCACAAGTTTCTTTAGCGTAAACATTATTAATGCTAAAAGATAAGTCTTTGCTTAGTTTAGTGATACCAGAACAAGAACTTAAATGCTTATAAAAACAAAACAACAACAAAAAACACCAAGGAGACATGAGCAATTTTGTAAGGGAATTGTTTTCCTTCTTGATAATGAAATATCAATATAGCGTCTCAAAAATATGAAAGTATAATTTTTAAAAATTATTTTAAAATATTTGTTATTGTAAACCAGAAAAAATGTATAGACCAATGGATCATTTCTATAGCATGAGAAAGGTATATCTTCATCAATATGTCTTCTCAATACACTGACAATAAATTTTCTCATGACAAAAATAATAACCATACAAGGGACTGAAATTGTTAGCTGTATTTCACTATTCCATAATGAGTCAATACTTCAAAACAGCTTATTATACATGATCAATGCCTAAATCTTGTCCATTTACGCAAATGCGGAGTGAATTTCAATCACATATTTATTATGACTCTCACTTTGTAGGCTTTCATATGGCTTCCTTTTAGACAAAACCTTGGCTTCTTTGTTTCATGACTTCTGTTGCCACCCGGTCATCACGAGAGAAGCAGACCTGTGTTGCACCAAGGCCCTAGATTTTGCTTTGTCCCAGATTTTTCTTGCCAGGCTTTTTCATTTCTCTTTTCCTTGTAGGAGCTAAACTTCCTTCTGCCTCCATTCTCACAGATGAGCTCAACACCCGGTTCAGGAAATACAAGCTCCTGCTACAAAAATATAACTCAGGAAACATCAAGAAGCGTGGGGAAGATGTACAAAGTAATGCATTCTTTTTGAGCATGATCATTCATCTAATGATTTTTTTCTATTTTTCAAGAGAGTACAAATTAGAATTGAAACGGAAAAATTACAACTCGTACAGAATTTCACTTAATAATGTAATGTGAATTTCATAGTAGTTGTTATAATACATAATGTTGTCTTCCAACCAGTTATTTATATTACCAGATATATGTATGTAAAATTGGAATAAAAACAAAAGAAAGAAATGAGGGTGAGCCAGATAGCTCATGAGATTAAAGTGTCTGCTTGGACAGACATAGGGATCAGGGTTGGATTCATGGTGTGTCATGCCAGCCCCAGTGCTTGTGAGGCTGAAGACAGGAGAATCACTATAAGTCTGATCTGTGCAGTGACACCCTCTAGACATGCACTAAATACATTAAAAAGAAAAAATTGTTTAAGAAATTAAGAAGACAGAAAGTACAAACAATTGAAGGAGACAAACCAATTAAGTGTTATTTGCTCCTTTCTTTAGACCTGCAGAAATGCGCAGTACAGTTGTCCAAACTGTCCTGCTTACATACATAGATAAATCTCTTCCCTCTACACTCACTTCTGTCCTTCTCCTCAACTCAGAACCTCTTCCCTTTTGAATAAATTCATACCCTTTACCAGTATCTATTGTACCCTTCAGATTCCATTTTTCTCTTTCAGGGTCTCACACTAAGAAGATATTATGATGTTTGGGTTGGGGGTCAGATTTGCTTCACTTAAGAGTATGTTCTCTAGTTGCATCCATTTCCCAACAAAACACTCAAATTTATTCTGCTTTATAGCTGAATAATATAGACCATTGTGTAAAAATGCTACATCTTTTTTATTGATGTTTTTGGTGATGGGCATATGGATTATTTCTAGGATTTAGCTGAGAGTTCATGAAAAGAAAAAAAATACTTCAAGGCAAATACTTCAAAGAATCAACAACTGGGATCTCATATTTTTGAAAAGTTTCGGTACTTCAAAGCAAATCTCCAAGAGTAAAAGGAAAACCCGCAAACTGGTATAAAAAAAAAAAAAAATATATATATATATATATATATATATATATATATATATATATATATATATATATATTCCATTGTCCCTCTGACAAAGGCCATGTATCTAGAACATACAAAGAATTTTAAAGAAATCAGGTCCCCCAAAATTCAAAGACTCAATTCAAAAATGGACATCTGAGATGAATATTTACTTCTTAGGGAAGAATCACAAATGGCAAGTAAATATATGAAAAAATGTTCAACATCATTTGTCATTTGAGAAATACAAATTAAAATAGCCCTGAGATTTCATTTCACCCCAGAAAGAATGGCTGTCATCAAGAATTCCACCAATAACAAATGCTGGCGAGCTATAGAGAAAAAGGAACACTTCTGCATTGTGGATGGGAGTGCAGACTGGTACAATTCTTATGGAAACCAGGGTGGAGACTCCTTAAAAAGCTAAGATAGGAGATCCCTTTCAAGCCAGCTATTCCCCTCCTGGTTATTTTTTCAGAAGAATTTAAATCCTCATATCACAGTTATATATACATATATGTATATATATATATATGTATATATATATATATATATATATATATATATATATATATGTATCCATGTTTACAGCAGCACAATCTGTCAAGGCAAGTAACTTTATAAAATACTTTAGCATATTTGTCCAGTTCATCTTAATTTATTTGCAATAATTCCCTTTTACACGTAACATTCAATATCATCTCTCTAATCCCTTGTAAACAAAGTCTCAGTGTTCTTAATTCTGTGTAGGTCCGTTACACAGCTCCAGCGAAACGTAGTTACTGTTTATATGGAATTTTAGGTAATTTCTGTTGTGTGATAGTGAAAATCAATCAGTGATAAACATACTTGAGTTTAAATATTCTTCTCTTTATTATAATTATTTTAGTCTGGTATTAAGTGACTATTCATTTCTTGTGTCTGCTGAAGATTTTTTTTACCTCTTTATATATATATATATAATTAATATATATATTAATATTATATATATTAATATATATAATTAATATATATAATTATATATATATAATTAATGTTATGTTTAGTATAGCTTTATATTCTATTAGTCATATGTATTTGTACAAAATTCATCTTTCATGTCCAACCAAAATCGGTCACATGGAGTCTAAAGAGGAGCAGTATTCTCTTTTTGATACTCATGATCTTATTAGTATTTTATCAAGAGTTTAAATCTGTCATATTTGATTCATAGATTTCTGCATTTCCCTTTGAACTGATACATGATAATCAGGTTGCAGGAAGGTGCTCCTATTAAATACAGGGTGGTCAACAAAAATGTGACAAGCAAACGATAAATTTTTTGTTTGTTTCTTTGATTTTTTTTTTAAAGGGGGGAAATAACTGTTTACTTATATTTTTTCTTCTCTTCACTGTGTCAACTTTAGAAGTTTATTTTTTCTAGTGTTATTTTTGTATTTTTATAATAATTAGTATATTGCACATTCTTGTCTTTGTCGTAGTTGTTCAGAGTACAAGACACAGACATGATTTCTCATCTAAACATCCTTGGTACAGATCTTTCTTTTCATTGCACAAAGAAAAACTAGCTGTATGTATAGTTTGATAGTCCACACCTATAGTTGATTATCAGCTCATCTATCATTATTGGAAACTATTGACTTGAGCCTTTTACAACTTAGAACATTAGTATGATTTTCCTTTTTATACCTAGTGGTTAGACATTTCTGCTGGATTATTAAAACTGAGATAAAGCGAAACCTATATTAAAATAAAATACAAGCCAGGTATGGTGGCGCACGCCTATAATTCCAGCACTTGGGAGACTGAGGCAGGAGGATTAGTGTGAATTTGAGGCCAGCCTGAGCTGCACAGTGAGACTCTATGACAAAAGACAAAATTAACAAATAAAATAAAGTGTCAGTCAGATCCCCTCAGGATTTACCCTGAAACCATGAACTATGGTTTGCAGAACTTTTGTCAGTGTCAGTCATCTGGATGAATCACGGTCATTGCTTGACCATTTTGCTCTCTGTGAAAGCCTGAGAAAATATTTTTTCTCTAGGTGACTCTCCTTAGGCACACAGTACCTCAAAAATCACTTTCTTCTGTGGCCCTATAATATCCTTGAGCAGGAAATTTGGGACTCCACTGAGTTATATGCTGTTACAGTACAGGTTCTTTTATGTCCTGTGTTCTCACTCTGACCTTGAAGGGCTAGAGCCACGATATTGGCTATTCTTGTATCCCTTCTTTTTTTCTCTAATTATTTGGTCTGCCAACTTAAATTGTTAACCATCCAGAAGAAAACCTTAATGAAGTTATTCCCTGTAACATCAGCACTTGAGCTTAGCATCACTATCTTTCTGAATATCAAAGGCCTTAGACATAACATGAAACAGGTATTTTCCACGAACTTTTAATATTCTAAGCCTTCATATATAAGTGGATGTATCTTGAGCATATACTCATATGTGAAATAAGCTAGACATTCATATGTAAATATCATATAGTCTCCTTAACATAACAAATCAAAAGAAGAAATAAAAATGGAAAGTTATAATGTAGTCAAATGGAAAGTTAGAATTTAAGGATCAAACAGTGAAGACATGGCTAGGAGAAAGATTAGGAAACATAGTAGGGGCAAAACCATGCATTTACATACAAAATAGACAGTTAAGTCAATGGTCCTAAAAATCTCCAACAGATTTTTGAAACTAGCAGGTAAATGGTAGATTTTGCACCCTGACTAACTCTATGTACTGATATTGGTGAACTAAGAAAGTACACTGAGGATAGCAATGTGTAACACTAAAATCATGCCTGGAATACCTATCACTCTGGTCTTTAATTAGACACTACTTCTAATGTCATATCACTTGTTGCTAAACTCTCTCTCAAGTAAATGCTTGTTTAAAAATAAGACAAAAGAGAGAAAGAAAGAGAATAAAAGAGCATACGAGAAAAGAAAAAAGCCCATAGAAGTGTACCACTACAGTTTTGTAAATGGTTAAGTTCCTAAATCTCTGTATAACAATGTGCAGTTTTTTTTCACATTCTATAGGGATTCAAAAGATAAATTTTTATCTAACATTTTTTAAATTTACTGTTGTGCCTATCTGTGAAAAAATCTGCCTGACATTATTTCATTAAGTGCAGGGACATTTCAATAGTAATTTAGAGAAAATACACTATACCATGTCTTCTATCATGTGTTCTTTGTTATATAATATGACGTTAGCTGCAATACATGCATTGATGTTGCGAAGAAATTTTAGGTTTTTTTCTCTTACAAGAGATAATGCAGTGGAAAAATTATAAATATATTTTTCCTACCAAACATTTATGAATTTTCTACCCATTTAATCTTGATATAAGATTTATAAATGTATCCTTAATATGTCAACTCTCATAACCTAATTATGATATCAGGCAACAGGAACATTTTCAACTACATAGTATGTCAAAACATTTAAGCTAAAACCTATTAGCTTATAAGTAAAGTATTTTTCATACATAACTGTAAAAAAGGAGGATGCCTAAAAAAACTCACCAGAATAATAAATAGTCAGCAAAAGAAGAGAAGTTTAACACAGATGGAGAGTGTAAGACTTTCAGCATAACCAATGAAGATAGACAAAGAAAGATAAGAAAAAGAGGAACAGAACAGGAAGCGAAAGAGTACAGGATAACGTGTGGCCATTTGGATGTTCTAGAGTTTATTATATAATTTTGCCATTACATTGTCTCAAAATTGTACTATGATGGAGACACTAATTCTCAGTGTATCACACCAGAAATATGTTCCTAAAATTAAGTAGTGCTGATAATCATACCTTCCCTCTAAGAAAATCTTGTCATATTTATGATGAGTAATAATCCCACTCTGAATTATTAAATCATTGGAATGCACACATGCAAGTTAACTTCAGCGGCCAGCACATAGAACCACCAAGGGAGAGTGAAGGGTCAAGCCTTGCCAGCTGATGACTAAAGACCTAATCTGGTCTAAGAAAGGTGACCCTAATGATGCCATGAGTTAATGTATGAATGTTGGTCAGCAGAAAATGTTGCTCTCACACTTGCAAACATTAAATTAGGACAGCTCAGAAACATACGAGTAGCACAACTACATACACATTCTTATTATTTACTACATAGGAAAAAGTATGGGAAATTAAAAAAAATTATTAATGACCTAAGACATATAACACAAGTCTTAAATATAGGTATTCAATTTAAACTTAATTACTGCAAGAATTAGGGCCAGGGTCATTAAACACAGTTGAAATTGAAAAAGAGTTTTCTTCAAAAATATACAAAAGAGGCCTGGTCAGATGGCTCAGCAGACTAAAGCGCTTGCTAAGGCAGAGTGCAATGCCTGGGGTCCAATCTCAAGCATGTCTCGCCATGCTGGCCCCACCCCCAGGGCACACTAAGAATACTACTGAGACTGGACGTGGTGGCACACACCTGTAATCCCAGAGATTGGGAGGCTGAAAACAGGAGGATCGCTATAAGTGAGATCTGTGTAGTGAGACCCTGTAGAGCCTGTGCTAAACACACACAAAAAAAATACATTTTAAAAAACAAAAATAAAGTACGACCAAATAATCCATGAATCAACCAATGCATACATGCAAACATACAAAATATGCCTTACAAAAGAGATCTTTATTGAAAGAGGTCCTAGAATGTTTCAAGTTTAATTGGCATAGTAATGAAAAGATTCATCTCAAAAGTTGTAGCAATGCCCTAAATTGAAGAATTTACAGTATAAACAAAATCTAGGATACAAAGAAGCAAGATAACTATGACATTTTTTTTGTATTCAAAATTCAGGTGTTCTTGTTGGCTTTGTGGAGATATAATCCAGTGGATGCTATTTCTATGCTGAATACAAATGTATTAGTCATGTAAAATTTAATATTGTTTGAAATCTTTGCTTCTCCACTCGAACTTACAGATTTTTGTACAAGATTTCAACAGCCCATTCATTTATTAAGCACTGCCTATCCGTAAATAACTCTGTGAGTATGACAATGATGTGAAAATTACAGTTTCAGTTTTTGGGTTATTGGTATTTAAATCGATGAAATATCAAATGTTTTATAAACAAACAAGGGAGAGTTTTATATGCAAAGCTTTAGATTAAAATTGCCTTGGACCACCAAGAACTACATTAAGACTCATATAATAATATCTTAAGTTACAAAATAAAAAGATCAGTACATAAAAATCTTTGCCTCAGAGAAACTATTATCTAATAATTATTAATGAGTTTCTCATTGTTTCTTACAGTGAGTTACTTTGCCTCTGACTCAGTGTCATTGAAAATACATTGTCAGAAAAATAAGATAAAATTTCTAAAGATAAAATCTACAATAAAAGCTGTTGCTGATAACTTTGATTCCAAGAAGAAGAAAAAGGAGGAGGAGGAGGAGGAGGAGGAGGAGGAGGAGGAGGAGGAGTAGAAGGAAGAGGAGAAGGAAAATACGTTGTCAGGAAGATTTTCTTCCTGTCCTCATTGGCTAGAATTGCAATTTATCCCTGAAAACGCAGCTTTTTACCACACCAAAACTCGTCGTTTTCTTCCCTAAAATGGTGTTTGCTTTCTGGTATTATGAAATAGGACTTCACTCTTATTTGATCTATACCACTCATTCCTGCTGCCATAGTTACAGATTCAATTTGGCCAATTTTACTAGTTCAGATTATATTTAAATTCTAAGGAAAGAAACTTCCTATGGTAGGAAGCATTATACTTGGAATGCAAAAACTATCTTGAGGTTCAATGTGTAAAACACCCTGCAACCTTCTGAGAATAACAGAGAGGCTCATACCCACTCTTGGCTCACAGCACCACTGCAAGTCTTCTATAAACTTGTCTGGAATAGAAAATGAAGTTATGTTCTAAATTACAAGACGACAGGAAAAAAGAGCTGCTTAGCATTTCTTAATAATGAAACCATAATAGTAGATGCTGAAGTGAGAGCTGGCACAAGTAATCTGTGCTATAAAGAGTTTGAAAATGTATTTCATAAATATGTTTGAGAAATTCACTGTGTTAGTATGCTTAAAAACATTGTCTTGGGGCCAACAGGATAGCTGGGCTGCATCAGTGCTTGCATGGCAAGCGCAAGGCCCTGAGTTCAACACCTGATACTGCAAAAACAAAAACAAGGAAAGAAGCAAGCAAGTGGAGGAGCCAGGGGTTCATCCCGTGGCCTGCTGTGCTGACCCCACCCCTGGGGCATGCTAAAATGATAACTGAGACTGGGTGTGGTGGCCCTGGCCTGTAATCTCAGCTTTTGGGAGGCTGTAAACAAGATCACTAGGAGTCTGATCTAGTGGGGAGACCCTGAACATTCTGTAGATTCTGCCCTAAAATGCAAGCAAACAAACAACCAAACCCACTGAATTGCTGGACAGTAAGGAAGTAGCCCACAATTACAATTGTTCTTAAATGTTGTATTCACTGCTTTTTCTTAAATCATTTCCTTTCATGTTTCCTTATCTGACATTCTTTCTCATTTATGTTCTTATATCTTAATCAATATATTGCCCTCAAAATGATTAGTAAAAGTACATGACTATATCAGTTCTGGAATGAACACATGCATATACTTATGTATATACTTTAATTATTTACAGGCAACTGTAATCAAACAATTGCAACATTTTAAGTGGAAAACCCTAAATGAAACTTTTAACTAATATTACATTAAATTTTTATATATAAATTCAGCAAGATATAAGCTACAATCTTATATGACCAGAAATCAATGCCTGTCTATGAGTGTATGAAGCTGGCCTGGCAGAAATGTATTTTTCCACAAAAAAAGGAATGACAATGTTATTCAACTCAAATAAGTGAGCGTGGAAAGTATTCAACAGCTTTCACGTTAAAGTTTTTTCTGGGGCCTGGTAGGATGGCTCAGTGGTCTAAAGCACCTGCTTGGGAAAGCTTAGGCAGCTGCAGGGACTGCGGTTCGATCCCCAGCACCACATGCTGTGCCAGCCCTGCCCTCAGGGCAGGCTGAGCTGGCCATAAAAATAAATAAATAAACAAACAAACGTTCTGAAACAAGAAAAAAAGGAAAATAAAAAATAATAATAATAAAAAATAAAGTTTTTTTCTGGATTTTGTCACTTTGTCTTATGAGATGTTTATTTTTAAGGTCTATTTTAATTTGGTGTCTTCTGAGCTATGGCAAAATAAAAAATATTTAAGAATAACCTTTATGAATTTTAGCTCATGCTTGAGCCTCCCATTTATTTCATGTGGTTCTGGATTTATGGTAATCACACGCTCAGCTGCCGAAGAAGCAAAAGGAAGTAATACAAATGATTGCCCATGCATCAGCAAAGAAATACGTTACCTGCTGAACAGCAGAAGCTCACAGGTTTCCAAATCTATTATCATGTTCACTTCAGCATAGGGGTAAAAAAGTTTATCATTCTTTATGAAGGAGTTGAAGTTATTATCACACAAACCATAATTTTATTTTTTTACACGCACATTCCAAGTAAAAAAAGTAAACCATCTTTACATTCTTTTTTCTTGTTAAAATAATTGCAGGAAAAATAATAGAATCCAGTAAGTTATATACATTTAAGCACTGTGGATAAGTCATTTTCATATAAAACTATCTGTCTTTTCTCATATATTTGAAATATCTTCAAGTAGAGTTAAACATTAAATAAATGGCAATTTACCATCCACGTTAACCGAGATCAACCCACACGTGAGCAGCTGGTCTACAGTCATGATATTTATCATTCATCATTTTTAAAACTGGCCCCTATTAGAAAGGGATTGCTCCGTAGCTTGGGGCCATCAACACAAGACAAAGCTGAGTGCTGGCTGAATGGCAGTTCCTAAAACTCCTACATAGGAAGAGCAGAGGTCCACGGCTTCCCAGAAGAGCTCTGATCAGGAGGGACTTGGGGTAGGACAGAGCTTCTTTCTTCTTCACAAGAAACTCTTAATTCTGAAAGAAAACTGGATTCTGGATAAAACTATCTTAGAGCGCCGGGCAGAATAGTTGAGTGGTCTAAAGCGCCTGCTTAGGAAAGCTTGGGTGGCTTCAGGGACCGTGGTTGCATCCCCAGCACCATATGCTGTGCCAGCCCTGCCCTGAGGGCAGGCTGAGCTGGCCATAAAAATAAATAAACAAACAAACAAAAGTTCTGAAACAAGAAAAAATAAAATGAAATTAAATTAAAAATTCTTAAAAACTATCTTAGAGATGAAAGATGTAGGATAAATTAGCATTTTTGGTTAAATGACATTCTCATGATTTTCTTCAAAATATAAATTGGTTCACCAACCCTCTTCTTGTTTATCAACAACACAGACATCTATGTGACTTATATTTTCTCTGTGTTTCTTGTGAATGTTTTCAAATAAATCAGGTGGGTGATTCATTACATTTCAAGATTCAGCAACCAGCTTAATGAGCAATTTTTAAAACACAATATATGCTGCATTAAACTGTTCAGGACATGGCTGTTACTTGTTCCCACCTTGGAAATGATCCTGTAAAGATTTGTAGATACGGACAATATGTGGCCAGTGTCATCATCAAGATAATGGCCCAGGAGGACACTGTCCTTAAATGGTCTATTCATTCCATTATTAGCCTTTTCTTTCTCGTTTCCCTATTTGACCTTCTTTCTCATTTATATTCTTATGTTTGAATTATTACATTGCCCCAAAAATGATCAGTAAAAGTACATGAGTGTATCAATTCTAGAATGCATACATACACATACTTACGTATATACTTTAAATATTTACAGGTAAATGTAGTCAAACGATTGCAAGATTTTAAGTGGAAAAGCCTCAATGTAACTTTTCACTAACATTACATGAAATCTTGATACATAAATTCAGTAAATTATAAGCATAATCAGAGTTTTAATCTAACCAGAGATAATATCTTTATCAAACATTAAGAGAGATCCAGAGTTTCATTAAATTTTAATCTGTTAAATACAAGTGTGAAATACATTTTATTATGGAGATCTTAGGAGATGCTACATTCTAATTTTGATTAGCGAGTATATTTTCACTGGTTTAGCCTTTTTGGAAAAAATTACAATGCTGCAGTTGTGTGATAGCAGAAAATATGGTGCTCTCTTTCCAAGTAGGGACTCCATTATTTATTGCTATACAGTTTAGTTCAGCAAAAATCACATTATAATGAACTCTACACTATCTCTACATTGCTTAGCTGTTTAAGAATTTTACCATAGTGCAAAAACTTTCTCATTATGGAACATTGTCAGATCATAGAAAAGCCTCCAAGTATTTTGTCAGAGGGAAATGTAACCCTGAGCCAAAAAACTTTTACTCTACCTTTCTCCTTTTGCACCCTCATTCCTCTTCCCTCTCTTTTTCCTTCCATCCTTCCTTTTGAATATCCTGGTTGAATATTTTTTGTTATGAAATAAAGCATAAATGTTCATAGTAGCCTAGCCTACACAGGGTCAGGACTGCCACCATTCTTGTCTTCTACCTTTATGTCTTGTCCTGCTGAAATCTTCAAGGCCCTGTGACCCCTTATGGTAGCAATAGCTTCCTTCTTCTGGACCATCTCTTGGAGGGGCCTCTCTGTCTCACAGTGAGCTATGCTATCTGTAAGTGGGAGGGAAGAAATATATTCTGATATTATTGTACATAATATTTTAGAAAATGCATGAACCAATAACATAATTATTTGTTATCAAGTATTAAGTACTATACATAATTATATATGCTATGTTTTTAGGACTGGAAGAACAGTAGCTTTGTGTCTAGCAGCAGCCCTACAGACATGTGGCCAGTATGTTACACTGAAATATTACAATGGCACTTCATTGTCATTATGCATTTTTAGCCCTAGAATATATGCTGTCCAGGTTGTCTGATTTGCTTTCAATAGCATACAACTGTATTACAATTGAACCATCTATTTACATTACTGAAGATAAATGCAGACCAATTTTAAGCTTGTTTTCCTTGTGCACCAAAATTTCTGATATTGTCACACATATAAGGCGAAGTAGTATGGTGGTACTGAACTGAATTATATGATTGACTTGTATTCTTTTATAATTATAACTAAAATAAGGCTGGCCAGATAGCTCAGTGGACTACAGCAGACCAAGAACCCAGGTTTGATCCCTAGCGTGCTGTGCTGGCCTCACCCCCGGAGGGCTCTGAGACTGCAACTGAGACAGGGTGTGCTGGTGCTCCTGTGTTCCCAGTGCTGGGAAGACTGAAAACAGGAGATCACAACGGGTTTTATCTGTGTAGTGAGACCCTGTAGACCCTGTACTAAACACATAAAAAGAAAGCCTAAAATAAAGCAGATTTAGTTCTTATATTATGCAACATGTTACTTTAAATATTCTATTTGAACAATAGATGTGCTAATTTCTGTTCACCTATTTTTATTTAATATTTCCAACAGGAAATAATTTGTCCTAATATAAAAAGAAAGTGAACTCAGGATAAGTGTCATGCTTTAAGAGAAATTTATTCTTATATCCTATATCAAAGGTTAAACTCATCAAATTTCTGCCTAACTGCTGTTAGACATCTGTATTACACACACACACACACACACACACACACACACACACACACACACACGATATGATTTATCCTACTACACTCTTGTCACACTTGAAAAACAGCTTTCTGTTACCCCAGATAAAGATTTCCAGACTTAAGAGGTTTTCAAAGGAAACAAAACTGTTTTTTAATCCACTTTGGGCCTCATTTTATAGAGATCTTTTAAAAACAGGTAGATGCGAGGGCCATGTGAGATGGCTGGAGAGGAGGTGAACCTATTCCAAGTCCCGAAGGTTCATATATTATAAAGGAAAAGGTGCAAAAACCAGGTGCACAGGACAATTGCACAGAACAATTTCAAGTACAGGAAGTAAAATGTAACCAGGAACAGAACTGTTTGCCTGGTCAGACCATCTCATGCTTCAAGTCACTGTCTTTCCTAACAATTTTCATGTCGCTTAATTTTCCTTTTATAAAACTAAAATATTTGCAGAATTGCCTCTTAGCTGCTTAACTTCATTGATGACTTTGTGACATTTACAGTTCATAGTCCACGTCAATAGTGATTTAGCTGAAGAGAAAGGGAAAAGACAGGAGAGAGGGGAAATAAAGGCAAACACCTAGAAGAAAAAGATGAGAAGGAAATCAGCAAAGTTAGATAAAGTATAACTAAAATAATTTTAAAGCGTCAAAGTAATGTAAATCTACAAGTTGAAATCAGACGTTAGACTTTTCTGAACCACTGATCAACAGCTAGACTATAATTGAAGTCTTTATTTTTAAAATTCGAAATCATCATCATAAAGGTTGTTTTTCCCTTGCTTGTGTGTTGTATTTCTGCCGCCATGCAGGTGCACACAGATCATTCTAGGTAGAAGAACTAGTGATCTTCACTTTGCTAATGGCCACTGATAAAATCAGAACAAAACATTTAACACGTCTTTTTTTTTTTTTTTTTTTTTTTTTTTTCCATAACCAGGGATTGAACTCAGGTCCTTGTGCTTGACTGGCAATCACTTCCTCTACTGAGCTATATCCTGAACCCACACATTGGTATTTAAATGAGATTTGCCAAACAACAAAATCTAAATTTTCACTCAGGTTTTCAACGTATTTTACATGTATCTTTAAAAAACATCTCATAGGGTTCATATAAATGCAGCAGTTCATATTTACAAAAAGCAAAATTGTTGAAAGAGTCAGTGGTGAGTTGTCCTATTAAGTGATTAACAATGTTTTCATTATTTAATAGCTGAAACTGCGTAAAAGTAATACTGTCCAATTTTAATACATAATTAAATTAGTACCAAAAGAAATATAGATTAATACAGAATTAAACAGGCAATATCTAATAATTCCATTTCAGTGTAGCATATTTATTACTTTCTGTGTATAAGGAGAATCCCAGGATTTATTTTTATCAAATATATTTGAAACTTCATTCAAAAAGCTGCTAAATTACTACTACATTTCTAAAACACAATTGCAGAGTACTAATCACCTGAGAAAGTAATGACGAGGGAAAGCTTCATTACTCAGCATGTCCCATTAGACTGTGGGATTCAACACTGATTTCAAAACTACCGTCCAGTCAGGCAATTGGATCCAATCACACATTATTAAAAAAACTCTACCCCTACCCTGCTGTGTCTGCCCGAAAAACTGGAAATAATGAAAACACTTCACACCCATTTGTTCTCAATGGCCCTGGGAATTTCAACAACCATGCAATAAAATTTTACTATGTTAAGCTAGAATAAAACTCTGTGGGGACTGTTTTAGTTAAAAGTGTATAGTCAAGTGGACAACATAAATATTAAGTGGAAAATGTATTTGGAGCAGTGTAACTGGGGAGAAGAAGATATATTAAAAGCCTCACTCTCACTGGCAGAGGCTGCAAATAGCTAGGCTTTTCAACTACATTGTGTTATTACTGGAATAATGTTTTTTTCGAGGTCTGGCAAATTGCTGAATTCCATGTATGAATGCAATCAAAGAAAAAATACACAAAAAATTAATAATCATAGATTAATCTTAGAATCATGGTAAATAGGATGAAAACTAAAGAAAATGATAGATCTGTGGTGAAAGGAAGAAAAAGACCCATAAACACAGCTAGAAGACAGGATTTGAACTACCTCTGGGGATAAATGCACTTGAGTAACATGTGAAACATAACAAGATCATTAAATTGTGTAGCACAAGCCCTACAGTTTGGACTCCACATCGTTGTTCCACCTATGCTAACACAAACAAGGCATTTATAAAGATAAGTTTTTATTTCATTTATTTATGTATTTATTTATTTACTTTAGGTATTTATTTATTTATTATTATGGCCTGCTCAGCCTGCCCTGTGGGTGGGCTTGATGCAGTGTGTGGTGCTGGGGATTGAACCTTGGTCCCTGCAGTTGCCTAAGCTTTCCTAAACAGGTGCTTTACACTGCTGAGCCACCTCGCTGGCCCAAGGTATGTGTTTTTTAAGCAGGAAAAAATTATGACTAATTTAATAATGACCACAGTACTTTTAGAGCTGAGCAGACTCTGAACAATACTCTTTGTAATGTTTTCTTTAACATATATATATATATATATATATATATATATTTGAATCTTTTGATCTCCTGTTACTAACTCCTGAAACACACTGTGATAAGTGTCAAGACATGCCTTATGAAATAGATAAACATCTCGGCCATAGTTTGCAGTGATGTAGATGGATAAGCATCCAGCCTGAGTCTGACCTAGCATCTCAGCGTCAGCCTACCAGTCTTTGTTGCATGTCTAGCTTGTCATCAGCCTCCACCTCTATCTGCATGTTTATTCTCTGCCTCCATAAGCTACTCTTTAAATATCCTAACTTCCAACATTGAATACTAATTTAAACTTTCCAACAAAACTCTCTGAGCATGAGTATATTCACTGGCACATTCTACCAAAGAGCAAGGAATATTTCTAATCACACGCAGGTGACTGCACAAAATAAAACAGGAGGAAATAGTTGTTAGGTCATTCATTACAATTTGAAATTGCTTGAACCACACAAAAACCATTTGGGCAATAAATAAGACTACAGATAAATATGCCTCATAAATGGATGCAAAACTCTAGAAAAAAAAATGTAGTAGCCAATATAATCCTATAACATATAAAAAATATAATATAAAACAACCAAGTAAGATTTATTCCAGTAATGCAAGGCTGGCTCAACACTGGTAACTAATGAGTAGAATTTGCCATGCAAAAAGTTATAGAAAAAAATGCACCTAGTCCTCTAAATAAAATAGAGAAAAAAGAGGGGCAGCCAAATAGCTCAGTGGATAAAGGTGTCTGCAAGCAGGCACAAGGACCAGGGTTTCAATCCCTGGGCCTGTGTTGCTAGCCCCACCCCCAGAGAACACTAAGACTGCAATTGACACTGGAGTGGTGGCACACGCCTGTAATCCCAGCTTTTGGAGACTGTAAACAGGGGGATCACTATGAGCCTGATCTAGTAGTGAGACCCTGAACACCCTGTAGACCCTTCCCTAAACTACAAAAACAAAAAACAGAAAAAAGAAAGTTGAAAGTAAACAATGTCTTTTTATTTATTTATTTATTTATTTATTTAAAGGAAGCTAATTTTAGAAGGGAGCTCCGTTAAGGTGGTAAATATTTTCTGTGGGGAAAAAACACCCTACAGTTAATATTATACATGATGACTGATTTGGTGGAAAGACTAGTCCCCCCCATCCAAGCTTGGACCCAAGGCCAGGACCCTCCATTTCTGCTGTTCATTAATAGAATATTTAAGATTCTAACAACTGAAGACAGAAAAATGTAAAAGATACAAATGGCTTCTAGGTATATAAAAAAAGAAGTGCCATACTTACAAGCTGCTAACTAAATATAGGTAAAATTCTCAAAAACTAATGTGACATTTTCATTGCCATACTACATTAGAAAAATTTTCTATACTAGCAAGATTATAAGAAATTTAAGAAGAAAAAAAAATTCTTCGTGACTAGCACAAAAACTCTCAATGAAACTAAGGTCCATAAGAGGCAGACAAACATGCACAGAACCTGAAAGTTGAAATGTACTCAATATCTACAAAAGAAATAAAAGTTTTCAATGAGTGAAGGTGTATTTGGCCTTTATCTTTAAAAGACTCCATAGTAATAAGATTTAACTTTCCTAGAAACTAACACACTTTGAGAAATATACAAGAATTCCTAAAATATATGACAAAATGATTTTTTCAAAAGCCAAATCTTAGAAGATTTTAGCCAATAAAACCTAAGACATTTCAAAACAGTAAATATTGGTGAAAGGAAGTATAAATACAGAGTTAGAAACACATTATAAACCAGAAACTTGAATATATAGAAATATAAAATGATATTTAACATAGTCCAAAGGCAATATATTAGAACCAATATTTTCAACACATGTAGCTGAAGCTATTGTATATTCATATGTACACTTCCAAAACACAAGTTATATCTTATACCATACATATGTAGAAAAGTGCAAATACACAATTTTGCAACATACATGTAGAAAATTTTACAGACAGATGTAAAATCAAAATATAAAATTTCTAAAGAAAATGTAAGAAAAATACGTTATGACTTTAGGTTTACTGAAGACTTCTTAGATAAGACACCGGACATAAATCATTAAAGACAAAAATCAGCACCTTCTGATAAGGTTTAATTTTTTTTTCTTTCAAAAACAGTTGCTAAGGTGAAAAGAGAAATAACAAACTAAAGAAATACTGGAAAAAAAAAGAAATACTGGAACATCACATAACTGAAAAAGATCTGTATCCAAAATACATAGCACTAAAACTCAATATAAGAAAAATAAGCAATAGAGTGGCAAAATACTGTAATAGTAATGTTACGAAAGAAAAAAAAAAAACATATAGGACCAGCAAAATAGCTCAGTAGACTAAGTACTTGCTTATGCAAGCATAGGGACCAGGGTTCAGTTTAGTACCACATGCCATGGCGGCCCTTCCCCTGGCTATGCTGAACTGGCCACTGAGACCAGCTGTGATGATATACACCTGTAATGCCAGCACTGGAGAGGCTGAAAACAAGAGATCACTCCAAGTCCATACTTCACAGTGAGACCCTGTACCAAACATCTACCTATATCTATATCTATATCTATATCTATATCTATATCTATATCTATATCTATATCTCTATATATATATATCTACATCCATATCTATCTAGAATATCTAATTAAAATAGTCACAGATATTAATAGATATTCTTAACATAAATTAACACCAGAATGAGATAACAGTCTACACCTATCAGAATTGCTAAAATAAGGTAAGACACATTTGCAATATTAAGTACTGGTATCTATATAGGGCAGCAAACATCTTCATACATTGCTGGTAGGAATTTAAAACGGGAAGCTGTGTAGTAGTTTCTATAATGCTGATCACACACTCAATATACTAATGAGAAACCATGGCTTTATGTATTTATGATGCGAATTAAAACACGCTCCATCTAAGTTATGCATGTGCAGGCAATATTTATTCACAGTCGTAAACCTGTGATTTATGTGTACTTCAGCAGGTCAATGGGTAAACAAATGTACACATCCATTTAAAGAAATATCATTGGATAATGAAAAAAGAAACAATTTACTTCTCCATGCAAAAGGATAGACAGACTTCAATTGCATTATGGTAAACATAAGAGACACACTGAAAAGGCAGTTTATATGTAGTTATACTTCTTACTTATCCCCTGGGGGTGCTAGTAGCATGCAAGTGTGGAATTCAGGTGGGCTAATCCCTGGGAAATAGCTGGGCTGTATATCAACATTTGAATAATGAAGTATGATAGCAGACACTTAAAAACAGAAAGTTGATATATAAACTTAAGATCTGGAAAAAGATGAGGAGGAAAGAGGGTTTAAGTTACACAGTGGGCAACGCCAGTGAGTAGAAAGAGGAGGCAGTTTTTGGCAGACATCAGCGCAGAGGAGAATTTCACAGGGTATTTTCTTAGTAATTCTTGAAATGTAATACCTCATTCATCTTGTGCCTAATTAGAGAATTATCTTTAAGCATAAGCTACCATCTAGAAATTTCTTCAACAATTCCTTTAAGAAGACGTCTTAAGTGGGTTTAATTATGTAAGACAATTCAATAATTTAACAGTTTCCTAATTTCCTGGAAATCAGAAGGCAAAATAGCTCATTTAGATTTAGGTTTCAACCATGTTCTGTGGGACTTGATCCATGAAATGGGCCTGAATGATTTTCCTCTGAAGGAAAATGGCACATGTGATAAGAATCACTACTTGACTTTGTTTTTAGAGAAATCTACATCACACACACTCACATGCACAGAGTTAACTGTAACGTTAATTGTCCTGATAATAGTAATTACTTCACAGTATATATTCAAATCATCATGTTCTACCTCTTGAATACATACAATTTTAATTTCTCAATTATACATTAATAAAACAAATAAAATGAGACCATCATGGAGAAAAACAAAGAGCTACAAAGATCTTTCCTGTTTGATGTATATTTATTTGATTTACAGGTATATTCACTCACAGGAAACTCACTAAAATATCCACATACAGCTGGCAGTATTTATAAAAGATGAGAAAAGTGACTTCACAGATCTGTATCTGTGAATATGACAAAGTGGAATATTTTTAATGAGTTGCTACTTATACTTTAGATGTTATTCTTTGTTGCCTTATCCAGTGTGATGGCTCTGAAAGTTTAGCATGCAGCCTAATCATGTAGAGTTTTTCCTCAAAAACGTACTCATCATTTCCCTTCAAGCTTGTTCTATAGCAGGTCTGGGTTGGGCTAGAGATGCGCATTTGTCACTGTACCCCTATGACACTGATACTGATGATCTAGGGACCATGCGCAGTGAACGACAGAGGGAGTAGCCATTGTCCACGCTTGGTTCACTACCACATCTGTTGTGGAAAAAGCTGCATGCCTTGCTTATTTGTATTTCCGCTCCTTAATTAGTCAAAAGCAAGATAAACTGTGCCTGGCATACAAATTTATAGTAAGGGTTAAATAGGCCACAGCTTTGAAAGTAATTTTATTCTTTTAACATGCTACTCAAAGATGAAATAGAAACTATGCTTTGGTACTTTATACAGGGACATGGACTCCATTTGAACACCTGGAAAGATCTATAACACGACCTTTTGTAATAGCAATATAAGGAAATCATCATGGGGCTTTTGTGGCTAGGAGAGTTGGTATTTATTTGGCCCTTACAATGACAATTTCAGGATCTCATTTAGGAACCTTAACTCCTCCATGAGAAAGGCAGAATCCATCTTCCCATTTAAAAAAGGAAGAAGCACATGTACTAAGTCACACAGTTGGGCTTGATGCTAGAGAATGTAAAAAAAAAGGAAAATATGTTGAATATTTCTTAATTCTGCCTTTAAAAAAATACAAAACTATAGTCTCAAAAATAATTCAGAGATGGGCTCTTTATCCAGAACTTGAAGTACAGAATACATGATCCTTGCAGGGAAAGCCAAGCTCTCAACTGCCTAAGTAAACAAAATGCTTAACGCTGTTTGCTACTGTGTTGATATCCATGAATTTTCAATCAGTAATTGTGCATTTTGTGTTTAAAGGTGTTATTCTCATTTTCACAAAAGCAATATATAACTCTTTCCACATGCTATACTTCATTCCAAATAAAATAATAATTATAATTAAAAATTCATACTTATCTTTTCAGTTTTTTATTTACTACTTGTTTAAAAATTAGTTCTGTTAAAAGACAGATTTAGAGATGAAACATTTCTACCAAATTTAGTTATAATGAAACTACTTGAGAGCTGGATTTGTTGTCTGTACCTTGATTGCCACTTGCTCAGCAGTAATGTCTAGCTAGTTAAGCTCCCACTAAATTGATAATTATATATTTATGTAGCATATGAAGAAATATTTCTGAGCAACCAATTTCAAACAAATTTAATGTCAGTAGGTATAATAAACAGCTTTCAAGGCCATAGTCTTAAGAATAAAAATAAGCTACTAAATCACCATATTAATTTAAAGAGTTCTCAGTTAAAGCTGGAATTAATATTCAACATAGGGTTTTATTTCTTTTTAGGTAGTGGACTAATAACAAGCTACACTTGCCTTCAGGATTATATCATGCAAAGGTATATAATACAATGGTTTAAGCAATGAGATAACATTTAAAAATCTTCAATTTAGCCTTAAATAACTTAGTAAAATTTAAGAAAACAATTCCTAGAGTTATTATTCCCAAAGCACACAGTATCACATTGAAAAACATTTTATATTTCAGAAGATGATCAGCCATATATATTATTCTGCTTCTCTCCTGTGGTGAGGGGCAGTTGAGCCAATGAAGATAGCCATGTGCAAAAATTATGTGTTTCCTCCAGAAAACACCATCCATAAAATTCAATGAGCTCTCTATGTGAGCTCCATAGTAACAGTGTTTGGTCAATCTAAACAATTTTAATACCATTGTGCTTATTATTACTCATAGTGTTAACATTTACTGAATGTTTAATATATGTCATGCCTTTGGAGGAATAATTCATTTTAATAGACTGAATGGGAACATATAACAACTACGGAAATTGGAAGTAGCACATGAAATTTTAAATATTATGAAATTTAATGGAGATATTTGAAACCGTTACTTAAAAATTTTATATATTGGTTTTCTCATACTTGAATAGGTAGTCTGAATGAGACAGTAATTAAAGAAGCATAATCATTAAATAGATTGTGTAAGTGTTATTTTATCAAATGTCTTTCTAAGTTTGAAATAATTTCTATTTGAATTAAAATATTAAGTCATGTGTGATTATTTCATTTTGCAGTAATATATTTGAAAACGGAAAAATACATAGATAATGTAAACATTTTCCCAATGATTTTGCAAAACTAAAATGAATTTAACAAACAAACACTAATATATAAAAGTATGACTTATTCCACCAAACTCTTTCTTTTCTTTTTTTTTTTTTTTGTCTTTTTTGAGACAGGGTCTCACTATGCAGCTCAGGCTGGCCTTGAGCTCACTTTTGTAGCCCAGGCTGGTCTCAAACTCGCACCGATCCTCCTGCCTCAGCCTCCCAAGTGCTGAGATTACAGGCGTGCGCCACCATGCCCGGCTTCCACTAAACTTTCTTTTCTTTTCTTTTCTTTTTTCACTACACTTTCAATCTTCAGGATTATGCATATAGTTTTTGCTTCAGGTGTATGTTCTAATATGCTCTGAGGAAAGTAAAAAATTTTCATAAAACCTTTTAAAGTTATTGGGTGAAATGATGAATCTGTATTCCTGAACATTTTATTTCATATAGAAAATTTACAAAGTTTGTGAACAGTACCCCAAGGCCAATTTTTTAAAATCACTTAAAATGTTAAACGGAAACTTCTAAAACACTAAAATTTACATTGCACAGTGCTATTATTTAAATGCATGAGAAACTAATTTTCCTTAAGCTACATACTAAGAAATGTTAAGAGTGATGTTTTGTTAGTACTTTGTTTTAGTGTATTGTTTTTTTTTAAATGGATTTGGTGCAGGGTCTCACTATGCAGCTCAGTCTCGTAGTGATCCTTCTGTTTTCAGCTTCCCCAGCAGTGGGATTACAGGCACCTGTCACCACACCCAGACTCGGCTCAGTGCACCTGTGGCGGAGCTGGCATGACATGTGGCACCGAGTATGGAACCCTGGTCCCCATGCTTGCCTAAACAGGTGCTTAGTCTGGTGAGCTATTGCATCAGCCCTATTTTTGTTATTTAGTTTGACTTATTTTGATATTTCCCTAATTATCTCTCATATATATATATATATATATATATATATATATATATATATATATGGAGAGAGAGAGAGAGAGAGAGAGAGAGAGAGAGAGAGAGAGAAAACAAAACTTAAATGCCCAAAATATATTCATCAGAAGCACTCAGTGAGAAGAGATACAGTGAACAACTGTGCCAGGAGCTCTCATTTTTGTACAATAATCTTTTTTTTCTTTCAAATAAAATCTTCTTTTTGACCAAAAGGAATTAAAGTGCTGAGCAGAACCCTGAAGCACTGAGGCAGCTGTGGCAGGAGAAGAACACTCCGCTGCTAGGAGGTCTCTGGAGCCCCTGCTCTGAGACAGAGACCACTGAGCGCCCTGGCCCGGGAGCCTCCAGGCACACCCTTGCTGTGCCAGGCTACCATCCCACCGCTGCCTCTCATTTGCTCAGAACCAGCAAGGCAGTCAGCCTGTCAGTTAGGAGAAAAAGCCCCTTCATTTCAGATGATACAGTTGTCTTCCCCCAAATCAAGTGTATTTAAGGAAAGTCTGCTTTCTGCAGAGTAAAGCAAAATGAGTTCCTTGCTTTCCTCCCCAGCCTCTGCTCCATGACCTGCAGGGCAAACATCTGGATGGTTTTGTAAAATTCTTAACAGAAATAATACCATGTACATATTTCCCATGTGCACATTTATCCTACTTGGACATCAGTGAATGCCACATGTGAAAGTGGAAAAGAAAATCTGATCTATGACTTCAGATAACTGAAAATAGCTTCTCAGTTTATAACTTTACCTTCATGTTAATATATTATTTTTATTTTATCCAAAAAATGAGATAATTATAAATGGACCTATTTCTTTCTTGTTCTCATCATTTGGTTGGTTTTAGCTGCACAATGTAGAAATAGACCAGAAACTTTGGAAACTGTCTATTAACACAGATGGTGTTTGAATTATGAGTCAATTTAGTATTTTTCAACTTCAGAGTGGTGTGAGAACCACATGCATTCAGTACAAACTTTACTTCAAATTTTGCATTTTCGGTGTTTCCATGAGTAGCAGTGTGTGGCAGGATGCTCTCACACTGCTAGCAGGGGTCAGGAGTCGCAGCTCCCATTGTGCCCGAGCATGAGGGAATTGTGGGCATTCCACGCAGTCACTTTGCTACTCCACAGGCTGGGCGTATTTGACAAACTGGTTTACAGAGCAACCTCCTCTCAAGATGAGAAGCATAGCTGATCATAGTTTTAGTGCTTCGATTACCTCATAAGGTTGAAAGGCTTGCATTAAATGATACAAACAGTAATGTTAGGTTATGTTGCACATTAATGAATATATGTTCATCAGTCAAAGTTCCCTAAAACGAACACAACAAACAAACTCATAGCAGGTACTAAACTGAAGACATTCTTCCATGATTATCATTTGCAGGTGTCCATAGTTTACAAGTTTTTCTTTGCTTATCTCTGCTCAAATTGATTTAGGTATCAATTCAAATTTTTGTCATTGTGGGGTGTCAAGTTTAAAGCTCCTGATGGTGAGATGATCCCTACAAGCAGTCTAATCAATCCTGGTGATGCCGGCTATTTTACCACATGGAGGAAGTCACAGTTGATACAAATAGTACAATCATCCTTTGACACACACACAAAAAAAACTTTTTCTGTTTTTAGAAACAGAAAATTTCATATATTAAAATAGAAAATGTATGATCATATCAGGCAATTCTTTTCAAAAATTTGATTCTCAAGAAATCTGAGATACTAATTCTGGAATAGTTAGCATATTCTCTGAATATTTAAAACTATGACACAGTAGCCTACAATATTGCACTGTATATGCCAGCCTTTGCTTAGAAACTATATCTATGTAGAGATAAGCTTTCTAGAATATTTTTTTTGAAGAAATGTCTATCCCTTCAAAATTGTTGTTTGCAAAGACTTGTAGAGAAAGCATAGGCAAAAAATGCTGCTATATCTACTTGAGTTAGACCAAATGTATATAATCAAAAAATATAAAATTCAAAGTTCAGAGAAATAGTTCAATAGACTAAGTGCCTGCTTTGGCAAGCACTGAGACCAGAGTTTGATCCTTGGTCCCACATGCTGCACCAGCCCCACCCCCAGGGCATGCTGAGCCAGTGACCAGGTCTAGATATGGTGGGCCAAACCTGTAATCTCAGCACTGGGTAGCTGAAAACAGGAGCGCCACTATAAATCCAAGCTGCATAGTGAGACTCTGTACCAAATATATAAAATGAAAACTAATTAAATGAAATTCATAATAAGCATTTGTTCCCTATAAATACACAAGAATGAAAAAGCCTACAAACATGAGTTTTATTATATAATGAGTAAGAGATCATATGAAATCATCAATGGAATAATAAGGTGATGGGAATAGAACGGAAAAAAGAATAAATTTTCTGGGATCATTAAGAGAAAATAAGTGGTTGATTGAGACATTTGTACGTGGGTCAATATCTTTTAAAAGACACTGGCCTTACCTCCAAATGTTGGAGAAAAAATTTTTGCTCTTTTTGTTCACAGCAGTTGAACACTTCATAGCTGTCATGTCTCTAGTATCATTCTTGGTTGTTTATTTCTGTTTTTCTCATTACTGCAGTACTCATTTGCAGTACTCACATTCCTCTTCAGAAGGAACACAAACGAAACATCTTAATTCTCTTTTTTCATCCCACCCCACGACCCCTTAGACCCCTTCCATTCTGCAAATATCCTTTTTTTACTATTACCTATCTTTTATTTTGCTCCTTAATTATATTTTTGTCTTTATCTGTACTGATTTTGTACTATTTCTAGCTTCTGGATTTTATGAAGCTTGATCTGTCTAAACATAAGACTTTTATAAACAACCTTATGTGAGTTAAATTTTCAAGACACATGCTTTAGCTGTTGTAAGACCCTTGCTAATGCCAAAAAGGCATTTCCTAAGTTAACAAACTCAATGAGAAAAGGTACTGCCAATGCTGATTAGCCAAAGTAAGGAAGTAAAAAGAAAATCTCAGAATTTAATCATTAGCTACCTGCCAAAATTATTACTGTATCCCCTTACATAGAGTATACATTAATAATTCACTGAGAAGATAATGTGATTGGGTTGTACAAAGTCAAAACTTCGAATAAATATCGAATAGAAAATAATTTTTCTCAAAGGCCAGGAATCACTTAATTATGAATTTATTTTCTTCCATATTAGAATTTTGAGAGTATTTTAACTAATACATAATAGAAATAAATATACTTCATAAGGGAAATAAAAGTAAAATGCTCAAGAAACACTGTAGCAATTTCTGTTAATGATTTAGACTTCACTGTCAAATATTTACATAGCATACTTTATTTTATTTTTTTTTTTTTTGTCTTTTTGAAACAGGGTCTCGCTATGCAGTTGAGGCTGGCCTTGAGCTCACTTTTGTAGCCCAGGCTGGTCTCGAACTCGCACCAATCCTCCTGCCTCAGCCTCCCGAGTGCTGGGATTACAGGCGTGAGCCACCTCGCCCGGCATACATAGCATACTTTAAATGAAAGTAAAAAATATGTATTTAGTATAATACATATTGACTTGGCATTTGTCCAAAGGGTAATTCTCTGTAAAAGCCTGCCCATAATCTATCATAAGTGCTTTAATAAACTTTCATTATTGCAATTGTTTTCATCCTTGATCTGTAAGGCATTTCTAGTCATAAGACATACTTTTCTGACTGAAGACAGCTTTTATTTACTATAGATATGAAATTTTATAATATTTGTATTTATTGTAACTATATATGAAGCTAATCATAAATTTATGCTTTCAATGATTAAGATTTTATCACTGGTTTTCTCATGAAGAACCACATTATCTAAACATACACATCTAAAGGTGAACACATTTGCTTTGACTGCCATTTGATGGCTATAGTACTCCAACTTCAAGCAAACAAAATTTTTTCTTGCCATGAAACAAATACATATATATATATATATATATATATATATATATATAAAATCAATATTTATGTTATGTTTTTGTTTTATATGTTAAAAATATACAATATTATCTACTGTAATACATGCATGCAATTAAATAATTACAACAATCCCACAGATTAACTTATTCAGTATCTTATGGTTATTTTCATCTTCATATGGTAGAAACACATAATAACTTCACAGCAAATTTTCAAAATACAGTATGATTAACTACAATCTTTATGTTATACATGAAACCTCTAGCCTTATTTATTTCACATAATAATACTACTAGTGAATTTATTGTTGAGTCTTCTGTCCTTATATTCTTTTGAAATTCAGAAGTGGGTAATTGTCAAGAATATAACTTTTCTTTTTGTATTATGGATCTTAAAGACAGGGACAGCTAGAAAGTGGTTTTGTGTAAGACATCATGAGTTTTCAAATTCAAATAATCCTTCAGTAGCAGCAACTTTGGTGTTGGCTTGGTAGGAAAGTTTATTTGGTAAGAAATAGCCAAGGACATCACTTTCCCAATGGCCACTGCTGGAAAGTGACCACATAGCTGCCCATATGATTTCTTCCTTGCTTCCATGGTGTAAGGAGGACCTTTCAAGCACCTAATGTGGACGTCCATGGTCCTACGCACCCTTTAAATATCACTGTCGCAGTTCGGTTAAGGTTGCTACCATACAATTGTATTCTGAAGATTAAGCACGGGCTCAAGCAAAAAGCCATCCCCCAAGGAGGTGTTCCCTCTTGTCCACTTCCTAAAAGCAAGTCACAATGGCACACAGTCACCTATATACAGACTGAAAAACATTTTCAGGTTCTAAATAGTGTCTAGTCTCAGCATTACCCAGGTGGTGTGGTACAGACAGTTGCCCAGGCTTCTCCCTGATACCACACTCCCCAGTGTGACTAATCTGTGACACTTTCAGCTGAGACAGTGGACTTCCACATTCCACCTCCTACAGCCTCTAACCCTTTTCGGATGGCATCCTATGTGTAATCATGTGCTCTCTCTATTGGAGGACTCCCATTGGCTGGATACAGAAAAGGTTATGGAACAAATCCCCTGGTGAACCCAAGATTTGTGTGTAACTTTAACTGCTTCAACCCTTTAGACATACACTGACAAAGCTTCTCCCTGACTTCCATTCCTCCTCCTTAATCACACTGTGACAATATGACACAGAATGATAATCAGGCTTGCATTTGGTAGAACTTTCCACAAGTGCGAGTGACCTAATTATTTACTGGAATCCATTTATCTCCTTCTCTAAGTATTTCAAATTTTCTCCATCTTCAAGACAGAAAGATAAATGGCAAATAAGACCAATGCGCAGATATGCATGGATGTTCAATGGATGCTGTCCCTAATAGAAAGTGTACCGTTTTATGTGTACAAAGCAGCTAAAGAGTCTCATTGATTATTGAATTAATTACTAGTGAAAAGTTTCTGGAGCAAAGAAGATGACATTGAATATTTATTATAAGTTAAATGAGTAAAAAGATTTTGTGGCAATCTTGGACTTTCAGTTTTGAATTACTTCATCCTATACTTAAAGAAAAAAAAAGAAAAGTTTAAGGATCTTAAAGATAGCTCAGTGAATTACAGGGCCTGCATAATCAGATGCAGGGACCAGGGTTCAGTCCCCAGCATACTGTGCTGGCTCTGCCCCTGAGCACACTAAGAAGGCCACTGAGACTAGGCATGGTAGTGTGTGCCTGTAATCCCAGTGGGGAGGCTGAAGACTGGAGGATCACTGTGAGTCCCATCTGTTTACTTAGACCCTGTAGAGCCTGTACTAAATTCATTTAAAAAAGAAAAATTTAAGATTGCTGATGCATACATTTAAAATATTTTATATTATTGGAAAAGGTTTTCTTTTTCTTTTCTTTTTTCTTTCTTTCGTTTTTTCTTTCTCTTTTTTTTTTTTTTAAAGGTATTTAGTAAATAATCTACAGAGTCTACAGCATCTGACTATGCAGATCAAACCTGTAGTGATTCTCTTGTTTTCAGCCACCCAGGTGCTGGGATTACAGGTGTGCACCACCACACCCAGACTCACTCACTGGCTCAGTAAACCCTGGCAGTGGGGCCCGCAAGGCAGGCAGGGGATTGAAACCCAATCCCTGCATCTGCCTAAGCAGGTGGTTTAATCCACTGAGCTATCTGGCTGGCCCAGGAACTGTTTTTCTTAAGTGGTAGGGGAAGCAGAAAAAGAGAAAATTATATCGGTTTTTGTCTTTGCTACATCTAGGGCAAAAGATGGAAAGGATTTTGGATTAAATTTTTCCCACTGGTCTCAGAGGACATTTTTTTTGCGGGTCCCTTAAACCCAATTAAGAAGATACTCAGATTCCAAGCGGACTGTACTACCTTCCTAAGAAGGACGAAGAGGATGATCCACCAATAAAGCCGGCCCTCCTTAGCTCCGGCCCTCCGGTCCTCTGAAGAGTCTTAGCACAAAATGAAGCGAGAAAGATGAAGACTGTCTGGCGCAGACCTGGGAAGAAGGACTGCTGCACTGGGAGATGAGGACAGAGTGGGACGGCGTGTGTGACGGTCTGTGTTTTATCTCCCGTCCTGGGGACACAAATACGTGGCCCTCCGAAGCAATGATTCTCTAATGTGGACTGAAGTGGGGACTTGGTGCCTTTCTCTTGTTCTCATTTTTTTTTTGTTTGTTTTGTTTTTCTTGCAGTGTGTGTGGGGAATCAAGCTCGGGAGACTGTGCACGCAGTCAGGTGCTTATGCTGCTGTCTCCCTGGTCTTCTCATATCTTAACAACTATATAAAGTACATTGAAAAGGATTTCTTAAAATATACACACAATATGGAAACATGTTAAAGTTTAATCCCTCCTGATCATGTAAAGTCTTTAAGCACACATGCTCACCCTCTGTCCTCGCCTGCCATGGCCCCAGCTCTAAGCGGGTCACGTGACATCACATGCTGGATGGCAGTAGCTTCTGTGAGTCCCAACGCACACCTCAGAAGGACAAGTAAAGGACGTGGTGACAAGGGCAGCTGATCGTTCTTTGTTGTGGATTCTGTAGTAACTGATTCATTAATCAGAACACTGGCTATAGCTCTCCAATCAACTCTACTTGCTGCATTTCCCTATCAGTCATGACTGTACACAGCAGAGAGAGCAAGTCATTCAGTACACTCTTTCCAGCTAAGGGCCAACAGGCAACACTTCGTCTTTGTGTTTTAACATTTTACACTAAGTAAGTTTCCTCTCTACAGCTGTGTTTATTGGTCGTTGGTTTTACATTTCGTATATTTGCTGGTGGTTCTCCACCCCCTCTCAGGACCAGGAATTGAACTCAGGACTTTGCACACGCCAGACAAACGCTTATTCTACTGAGTTATCTCTCCAGCCCCTCTGCTGGTGTTTTAACCAGTGAGAAAAACTAACAAAAGAGATGACAGAAGTGCTACGTAATGGTCCTGAACCTTAAAAGGTGTGATGTCTGTGGAGAAAATACCTATCAGGTAACCTTTGCTCTCACTTAAATTATAGTGCCAATGTTAATAAATAAAAACTAGACACAGAGAGAGCTCAGTGGTCTAAGCACCTGTCTGGCGGGCACAAGGAATGGAGTGTGATCCCTAGTACAGCATGCTGCGCTGGCCCTGTTCCCAGACATGCTGAACCAGCCATCAAAACCAGGCATTGTGGTGCACAACTGTAATCCCAGGGCTGGGGTGGCTGAGACAAGAGGATCACTGTGAGTTTGACCTGTGTAGCAAGACTATGCACCAAATAAATTTAAAAATTTTAAAAATAAAAACTATATACAAAGTCTCTTTAATCAGAAATCTACTTGAAACAAATTTATATACAGATATATTGACTAAAATGCTTTGACTAGTTGCTATCAGGACCCCATTCCACTCTGTAGGAGCAATGGTCCATAGCCACTTGGTAACAAAACTTAAAAATGTTTTATATTTTTAGCTATATTAATTTTTATCCATTGAGCAGCTACAAAATACAAAACTAAAAATGTCTGCAAGTATTTTAGGACTGTATTGTAAAAGAGAAATAGCTTCCAAATTTAGACTTTGTTCTCATAAGCAAAAATAAATCAACTGAACATTTCCATGCATACTAACAAAGCTCAGATATTTCTTTAGATTGCTTCTATAAAATAAGGGTTTCATATTTAAAAGTGATGAAACTTTTCAAAAATGTATCCATGTTACATAGCAAAGGTTGATCAAACATATTTGAAAGAATGACTCAGTCATTCTTTAATTTTAAATAATCATTCAATATTATAATTGGATATATCTTACTTTAAGAGGGAACAGCCAGGTATTAAGCCCTTTAGCTTTTTAAATTAAACAAATAACAAATATATATATATATATATATATATATATATATATATATATATATCAAGGTATCTGCTAAATATATATTTCAATTTAATCATCTAATCAGAAACAAAACACTACACTTAACTAAATATGCTTGTTAACTTGAAAAATAAAAACATTTAGATATTGAGATGAAGCAAAGGAACAATCTCAATTAAGAGGTAGATCAATGGATAGAATAATACATTTTGATCATTAAAGAAGCACAATTAATTTTGAAAATATTCATTCTACAAGTATGCAAAAACTTGTGATCATGTCTAATGACCTTCCAAAACATTACTGGAAGCTCCTGAGCAAAGCTTACATACCTGCTAAAGTAGTATTTGAAATGAGCAAGTCTTTCTCAACTTTTCACTGCAGTCTAGAAGGAGGAACTTCCTGAGGTCAATTATTTGTAGTTGCTGAGCAAAAGCACCAATCAAAATGGGTTCAGAAGACTAGTTAAGAATTAGAGCTCAGGAGCCCACCCCCTAACCTGTTTGAACACCATGGAAGGACAAATTTCCTTTTCTCCCATACAACCTGAAGTATCTTCTGAGAACGAGGTCTACTTCAATTCCATTTTATGAGGATGAATGTCCTAAAGTATAGGCAGTGTTAGGACTCCTGGATTGCTCTGTATCTCTAAAGATGGCCATTAGAAAGCAGATGTGCAGAGGAATTTTTCAATCATTTATATTTTATGTTATTCTTTCATTTAATTTTTCATAGTGATTTATCTTCTAGAATAAAAATTTTAAATAGATTCTAGCTTGTATATACTAAGTAAAATATTTCTAAAATGGATTACATTCAGGCTTCTAGGAATAATCAGTTTTGTTATTTCCACTTTGACTGTATATTACCATTTTAGCAATGAGTAGTGTAACATTTTTGTCATACATGAAATGAGTATCTTTAATGTTCTCAGTCTCAGCACATACAAACATAAAGTAATTTAATTTTTCCTCAACTCTTTCTCCATTTTCCTTAAGGCCTAGGGAGAAGAAAGAGGGGTAGGGAATGAAAACAAAACCAAGATGTATTATGTATGTGTACCAATTCACCACAATAAATGTAATTATTGTGTACTGTAAACATCACTAAAAGTTATTTATCCCACATGTACAGTACTAAAATTATCACATCCTTTTCTATCTATAACACATGGGTGGACTCCCGGTTCTCTGAAGATCTTCACTTATAAAGAGGTGAGGTCAGCAGTCTAAAAACCCTCATCTTACATGTGAATGAAATCTCACCTCCTCTCTATACTCAAGAGAGAAACTTCACACTGAAGAAGCCACAGCCTGCTCCTTTCCTTCGTTCTCTTCCAAATACTTGGTGCATAAAGGATCACTGAGAACCCTCAGTCTGTACAGCAGCGGTTCTTTAAGATTCTGACCATGACTTCAGCCATATCAAAGTCATCATTCTTTCCCAAGACATATCACGCCTACAAGCAGAACAACACAAAAGAACCATGCAATGTCACCATGGTCACTGATGGGTGTACCTTGATTCAGATAGGTTAGACATGTTACTAGCTTTAAGTAGTCTGACATAAATTCTGATAATTATCTTAATTATTGAAAAGATCACATAAATATTTTACAAGAGTTTAAAATATTTTAAATCTATTTTAAATATATTGGAGATCTCATTTTCAAACATTAATGAAGGATATGTAAAAAATTAAAGTGTTAAATTTCCATTCATTATTGCAGTCCCTTAATAGGTGTGTTATACATTTTTCCATTTCAAGGATTAGATAAATAAGAAAATCAAAAGAACCTGGGTTCTCCACTCCTATCCTTTATCAACATTAGCCTTAAACATTGCACAAGAATAGGCATAAGTTGCTTAACATTGAGGGTCCGGCGGGATGGCTCAGCGGTCTAAAGCGCCTGCTTGGGAAAGCTTGGGCAGCTTCAGGGACTACAGTTCGATTCCTGGCACCACATGCTGCGCCAGCCCTGCCCTCTGTGCGGGCTGAGCCAGCCATAAAAAAAATAAGTGAATAAACAAACAAGGGTTCTGAAACAAGAAAAAAAAAAAAGTTAAAAAAAATTGAAATGTGTTATTTTAAAGATAACGAAAAATATTTTGAGTTAAATCATTAGTAGCATTAAATAATGTTTATTTTGACATTTCAAGTAGAGTTTATTTAATTATAAGAAAAAACACAACTATAATAGTATGCCCACAATTAGATTAAAACACCTTATTGGTTTAGATTCCAAAGAATTACATGCTTTGAGTGTGCCAATTTATTAATAACTTTTGAAACTGACCTACTCCCTCTTGACTTGTCTATTAGTGGCTCTGATAATTAAATTAAAATCAGGCCACTACCATGTTCTCACATGGGACTGAACAGATGCAAAAATAAATGTTTAATTACATTAGTGTCATCCTTCATTCAAAATACATTATGCAATTTTAAGCATTTCATTAAATTAGCTTACATCTTTCTAAGAGTGTTGGGTGATCTTTTCTCCTAATGGAAAGAAATTTTGACTCCACTCAGCCCAAGAGCAGATGTGTGTGAGAGTATCTCAAAGTTAATATGAAAACCACCTGACGAAGAGTGCTTCAGCTTACATAGTATTAACTTTGGTATCTTATTCTTTCATGAGTTGTCAATACTAAGAAATCCTATAAGAATGTCAACACTAACTGAACCCCACACTTGATTCACATGGCTTGAATTTTTCAATGATGATCTTTTTCATTTCCAAAATAGAGGAAAAAAATCATTTCGTTTTGTGAATTTTTTTCATTTTTTTTTTTTCCATACAGAAAGGACTTCAAGATTGTGGTATAGATTTCAATAAACACAAATGAAGCTTTAGAGATTTTGTCATTTTATTTTATTTTTAATTTATTTATTTATTTATGTATTTATTTATTTATTTATTTTTAATTTTTTTTTTTTTTTTTTTTTTTTTTTTTTTTTTTTTTTTTTTTTTTTTTTTTTTTTTTTTTTTTTTTTTTTTTTTTTTTTTTTTTTTTTTTTTTTTTTTTTTTTTTTTTTTTTTTTTTTGTCTTTTTGAGACAGGGTCTCATTGTGCAGTTGAGGCTGGCCTTGAGCTCACTTTTGTAGCCCAGGCTGGTCTCGAACTCACACCGATCCTCCTGCCTCAGCCTCCCGAGTGCTAGGATTACAGGCATGGGTCACCACGCCCGGCGAGATTTTGTCATTTTAATTTTTGGTCTACTAATTAGCAATTGCTCATCACAGAGTACTGTTTATATGCATACATAAGAAAACCCATAACTATCAGATAAATACTGAGGCTGTCTCTTCTCAGGACCTGGTGAGTCCACGCCCCAAAACCGAGTAATCAGGGGAAGAGGAGGCATGGGGGCGGGGGGAAGAGGAGGATAAGCCCACAGTGAACATGTTTGGCTGTGACCGTTCCCATAGAAAGTTAAAACTATGAGGATGACAATCAGGAAAGAGTTCGGAGGAGACTCCAAAACTATGCAGCAGTATAAAGTGACAGAAAATCTGGTAGCACGTGATGACTTAATGGAATTAGCTACAACAGAAGCAGTCTGTCTGTTGTCACCTGCCTTCAGTGTATAAAGAATGCTGAGATAGTGCATAGGAGACATAAAGCAAAGAAACATATTTATCAGGGGTCTGAGACTGTAAAAGCGCATTCTTTTTGGGTAACGTGGTCCAAAGACACTGCTGCAGGCTTGACTGAGAAAGCTCTTTGGGAAGAAAATGATCGACTCTCTAATCTTTGCAATATTTCTGTTAGTTCAGAAATTATTCAAGCAAAAATCATTTTTAAAAATTAAACACTAGCTTTCCTATTTCCAAGACTGATATTATGTCCTAAAACACATAAATAAGGGGATAAAAATTTTAATGTTATGAAAAATAATCAATTAATAAAATCAGAAAGCAAAACATTAATTTTACTGTGCAGAGAATTTATTCCTCAAAGAAAATGATGAAGTAATGAGGAAGTAATAACTGAAAATCTGGGCTCTTAGATATAGCTTAATCTATTTAATTAGAAAATATAAGGAAGGACTGAAAGTGACAGATTTGCTATAATGACCTAAAGGAAAAGATGAAGCAGCAAAAGAAGGAAAAACAGCAGGAGGAGGAGTAGGACATCGCCTTAGAAATCAAATCCCCAAAACATGATTTATGTTCAAGATGTAAGAAAACTACTTAAAATAAAAATGACTGATGCAAGTTTTCAAGGACATGCCCTGTGCTAATATAAGACTGCTAATCAGATGTTTTAATTATTCAGGACATATAGCTAAATATAGTGTTAATATTACCATGATTTAAAACCTGTTTTCTCTTCTACCAAGCTAATATGACTGGAGAATAAAAGCACACATATCCTGTACTGTGTATAGTTTTTATGTGAAGATGTATATATGTGCATATTTGAGTATTCAAATTAAGGCAGTTTTCATAGAATTTTCTATAGTTTAGAAGAAATAAAATGTAAATTACCTTTCTCATTTTTTGATGACAGTTACTTTAATTTATACTTTCGATATCATGGTAGATTAAGAATAAATTTAATGTTAGGGTTTCAAATGCTTAAGTACTGCTCTTTCTAACGGTTGAGTATAAAGAAAACAAAACAGCGAACTTAGAGTCATGGCTTGAAGTTCAAAATTTTTGCTAACATATAGCTTATTCTATTGACAGCTCATCTTTCAGATGATGCCAAAACCACCAGAAAAGCTGTGATGCTTTTGACCTAAAATGGAACTACAAAATATCTTTCCACAGATTCCCCAATGTATGGATATTGTTGCAAGTATTATTTGAAATTTTCTATTTCCAACAGTATTAGAACCATAAGGTTATCATGCCCCAATGAAGCACCGTAAACCAAGTCACCTCCAAATATAATGCCATTTTTTTGTTTTACAAGTAGTTTACCAAGCAAAGTTGCTACTCAAATAAATGTATAGTTCACATAGAACTTCAGCAAAAGCATGCGTCAATTGGCTGACCCAAGGAATGTAATTTTGATTACAAGAATGAGAGTTACCCTGGTCCCTCTGCGTTCCTCCACTGTCGCTGCTGTCTAGCTATTCTACCCCAGAGATGGCCTTCATGGACAAACAAGGCTCCTGTTGGGTTCCCCCTGGGTTCCAGTTGGAGTCAGACAAAGGAATGTGCTAGCAAGAGGCAGAGGGAAGCAGGAGTGCTCATCTTTGCCTGAAGAGCAGCTCCTGACACGGCTCCTTCCTCCAGGCTCACGGAATGCTGTTGGACATCCTCCTCTTCTACTTCAGGCCTGGCACCGGCTGCCTCTCTTTTAGGTCTCTTGTTGCTCTCCCTAACTCACCAATTAACTGACTCGTCCACAATGAGATTTCTCTAATTGCTCTTTCTGAGAAGCCATCTGTCTCCTACAGAGTTCCTCACTGAAAACAGTGTTAATTATATGTGTGTTTAAGGATCCCTCTAATTTTTTCCACTCTTGAGAAATTAAAAAACTAAAATCATAAGCTCTTAGATATTTATACTCAATATGAAGCAAGGGATTGAAACTACAAAATTGTTTCAAATCTTCATCTGATACACAGTTTCATTTGAAAACTTTACACATATTCACCTAACCAGAAGACAACTATTACTTTAAGCTGAAGAAAATAGTTTTAAAAGTGAACACTGTGTTACAACTGAAAAATGGATCAGATCTATAATACAAAAGTCACACACACATACAAAAAGAAAAGCCTTGGAAAACTGGTAGCTATGATAAGCCTGACTATTAAAACTAGAAAATCAACCACACACAAATTGATTAGTATAAATTACATATTGAAGAAGGTAAAAGGAGGCTGGAATAACCATTGCATATTTACCTGAAGAGTTGATATATCTAAAGTAAACAATTTCCAAGCAGATACACTGCTCAGCATAGTGCCAGTAACATCAAATTTCTGTATTTTCAGAACACAATTCCAGGAAGAGCTAGGACAATCTTAATGAGAGCTCAGAGAAATACCAAAGGCAGTGTTCACCTACACACTGAAGTTCTCACCACAAAATGAAAACTTTTTGCCAATCTTTTGTAATATGTTCCTTTTCTTTTTTATTCTGATACCAATAAGCCTTATTTTTAATTATCTCATTATGGGCAAATTACAAACTGCTAATCAATACGAGTACATTTGCTTGGGATCTAATCCTAATGTTTTATTTTCCTTTATGGCCTTGGGACCTACTTATTCTCAATAAGATCAATAGCTGTACTTTTCCAAATTTCCCTGAAAATACAAGTTCTAATTCATCCCTACATAACAGGTATTTTTCTATAGTGCCTGATACAAATGCGTTATTCTATTACACCAAAGTAGATTAAAATAATAAATTACACAACTGCTATTTTTATGAACTATATTATCTCCTTAGGAGTGATTTTCTAATTTTTTCTCACGCTAAATTCAATGCAAATATGGCCACTTGCAGTTCACAAATGAAACGCCTACTTGGTTTAGGTTTTATTTGTGTACTATTAAAGCAAATTTTTAAGATATATATTTTTATTCTATTCTGTCTAAGTTCATGTAAAATAAAGCATTACTGCTGTACTTATTAAAGAGTACAAGTTTTTCCCGTATAGACAATTAATATAGGCTACAGCATTTTTAAGGACATTATTTCTTTGACAAAAATTATAAGACTGTACTGACATTTACTTTTCACAAGAACTTATCTCGATATATTTCTTGAGGAAAATTTTGAAACTATTTTAGTTATCCTAAGACTACTTTCATGTGAAATAAGACATAGGCAGTTTCCAGATAGCTGTCTCTAAGTTGATTCAAAACTTTACAGACTGGCTTTTAGAAGCATTGTGACACACTGTACAATGAATTGACTCTTGGGGGCTTTCAGGTTAGCTCAATGGTTTAACCACCTGCTCAGGCAACCCAGTCAGGCACAGTGGACAGCAGTTCGATACCCACCCCCACCCTTATGGTAGCCAGAGCCAACTAAAATATAAAATAAAATAAATATCAACTGACTCTTTAAATACAGTAAGTGACACAGGTAAATATATTGGTAAATATTTCATTTTAAAGATCTAAGTCAATGCATACTTTCTAAAGAAGTCTGATAGAGCAGACAGCTTTTATTCCCAACTGAGTAAAATAGCCCGCAATTTGTCTTTAACTAAAAACTCAGCCTCAAAATTACTTTAAAAGAATTTCAAAACATTTTTTATTCCCTCACCATTTAGGGGTGCCTGCTCTTTGTACAGATGTTCATACATAATTACATGGCTTCAAAGAAGGCAAGGAGTGAGGAAAGCGTGGGGAGAGGAGGAGGGAGGAAGGAAGCAGGAGGAGGAAGAAACCCCTCTTAGCAGTGCACACACAGAACAAAGGCTGGATTACTGTAATGGAGGACTGAAAATTATTTTGAAATATATTTCCATTCCTGAAAATCCCAGTTTGTTGACATTTCTGTTCATGGCTGTCACTTCAGCAAGATAGATAATACACCTAAAATAAAGTGATGTATGGGTCAGAAAGCTCACTTTTTTTTTTCAATGAGTCTTATAAATGTAGATACAATGAGAAACCAAAATTCTTCATTTTCAAAGCAACAACTTACAGCTATGATGAAAGCATTAAACCTTTTCTAGAGGAGAAGGAAACTAAGGACCACTGTTGCCAAGAGGACAGAAGATGTGCTCATCCTTCTCTGTCTTGTGAAGAGAGAAAAGGAAAAAGAGAGGGCGAATGTGACACATGACACAGACAGAAGTCGGAGGCTTTGTTTTCCCTTACTCTATGTCAAGTGTGAACTTCTAGTAAGGCGGTGACAGAAAACCCTAGACAGGGTGGATGGGAAGTCAAAAGCAGGAGAGCTCTAAGGAGCACAGCCCGCTTCCCCTTGCAGTTGGAGGACAGAGCTTCCTTATTCTGGGTTCCACAGGAATATGCAAAACAGCAATTTCGATGGGTCCATCCAGTGTTTGGATTGGAAGAATGTGATACAGTCAGCCTCTTCTGACCAATGTTGTGAAAGGGAACCAGCCCCCGTACGCCATCCAGCAAGGACACAGGGGTCTTCTACATGGTGTATGGTTTAGTTTTTCCATAGGATAAACTCACAGTGGTGCATCCACGCCCATAGCCAGGTACAAAATATAGCTGGCTGTCAGGATCTTCAACAGCAGCAAGAAATTAGGTGCACCTCTGTTAGCAGAGACAACTGGCTCCTGAACATAGAGTCCTTCCAGCCTCTGATATAGGTCAGAGAACAACATTTCAGTAATGCGACTATGGAAATGAGTCCAAGAAATTTTAAGCTATTTTCATTATTTGAATTCTTAACTTTATTTATTTATTTATTTATTGTCTTTTTGAAACAGGGTCTCACTATGCAGTTCAGGCTGGCCTTGAGCTCAGTTTGGTAGGCCAGGCTGGTCTTGAACTTGCACCGATCCTCCTGCCTCAGCCTCGCTAGTGCTGGGATTACAGGCGTGCGCCACCACACCCGGCTGAACTTTTAACTTTAAAGCTATCTTATAATGTGTGCTTTAGACACATGTACCTGAAATTTAAATGTAACTGTGTGTCCTATATTGTATGTCAATAGCCTAATTATAATTACATAGCAACTTTTAAATTTTATTTGTAGGAAGATTAATATATAAGATTGAAATATTAATATTTTTCCAACCAAGTTTATACTGATTAAGTTTTTATTGTATGACAAGATAATCATATAATATGTGCTTCCCTAAGTGATATATTAACACAACTATGAAACGAGAAGCATTCACAGTTGTCCTTGAAGAGTTTTCAAATAGTATGTATTTATTCAACACAGGTAACAAAAAGCCATGAAGCAACATAATGTGAATAACCTATGTCTGAAACTGTTTCTTATAAAAGAGTTCTTGAATCCAGTTATTTGTCTGCCTCTAGGCTAGATATTGTGATTGAGGATGAAAGGACCAAAAAAAGGTTTCTTTGAAGAAATACGGCATCAGACATGTATCTATGCAGGCATTTTCAAATAATTCTTGGGTTGAGGAGCTGGGAAAGAATATGAAGAAAGCAAAGGTTGCAGAAATACTTACAGAATATTTCTCCTTGTGGACCTAACAGGTGTTGGGCCAGAGCAATCACAAACATGTGGACAGGAAAGATGGATCCACCTAGGCTTACAGCTAATAATGACAACAAACAAAAGCAAACTCCAAAGTATTAAACAGGTGGTAGTTAGGGGAGTTTCCATAGAAACTTTATATGAAAAGGTAGAGCTATGATGATATCTATCATTTGTTTTAAGGACTTCAAGTCCCTGGGGATAGTTTCTGTGGTGATACCTTAGGAGTGGCAGGCATCACAAGAAGGGGACATCATACCTTATTTCAGGTACTTATTAAGTACCTGAAATAAGTAGGTAGGTTCAGCTGCAGTTCCTCTTCCCTGTTTACTTCAAGGAAAAGAGGGTATGTTATGTGCTTTTTGGACACTGGTTTCTAACATTTCCTAAATAAGAAGAGAGCCATTTCTTATGTGAAGTTATGTTTCAATTTTCCTAAGTGTAAAATGGGGATATTTATGCTACTTACGTAACAGGAGTATTAGGAACTGCATGTTAAAAATCTCATCACAATCTCTACAGGCTAAACAAATGTAAAACTGTATAATACTACTACTGTCAATAATTTTCAATGATCAGTATTGTAAAGTAAATTTAAAGTGGTCAGATGGAGGCAAGCATAGAATAATAAACCACTTTGTTTGAACACTACATTGAAAAAATGCAGTGAAACAAGCAACCAGTAAGAACATAGTCAAACTTCATTAGGTTATTTGAAGAATGGCTTTTCTGTTTTCTGCTCAACCAAGAACTCATTTATTTGAAAATTTAAAAACCTATTTATTTATTTATTTATTTATTTATTTATTTATTTATTTTGCGGTACCGGGGATTGAACTCAGGACCCTGCACTTGCCAGTCAAGCTCTTATTCTACTGAGCTATGTTCCCAGCCCCCCACAAAAGATCATTTTCTTTAAGTAAAAGACAATTCACTTACCTTATCCATTTGTTCAGTGTATATTTATTAGAACTTTTTGCGGTTATATCACAATAGCATCTAAAATATTCCCTTACTTTTACTGATGTCCAAACAATTCTCCATCCACTTGTAACAAAATTATCTCTAACAATATAAACCAGATCCAACTTTAAAACTGTTCAATGTCTTCTCAGAAAACTTAAAATCCAAACAATGTGCCTTGCTTTGTAAAGTCTAAGTGCTTAATTTGCCAGTGATCTTTCCAAATTTGCTACCCAGCTCTGCCTATCGCCCATCACACTGGATTCAGTTTTTTTTTTTTTTTTTTTCATCTAGCATGCAAATTCTATTCCTGAGCTCTCAGAATCCTTTGCCTGACCTTGTGCTATCTATGCCCATGAGTGGGGATTCTGGAGGGTGGAGCTTCTTCCCGTAAGTCACTGTTGTCTACTCATCCACAAGAGCCAATGTCTACCCCTAGTGCAACAAACTTAAAAGCATCCTTAGGCAGCACTGATTGTCCTGTGTTTCTTTCTTCCTGTGCTAAGCATTTCATCTTGGTACCACTCTATCCCCAGCAACAAAGTTAAAGTCAACAAGTGCCAATTAAGTGAACAAAAGCAATCGTATGTTTTTTTGTATTTTTTTCCGGCTGCTTTACATGTGCTATTTCCAAGCAACTACGTAGAGTAGCTCAGAGATTATACGTGTTTTCTAATAAAGACCAAAGAGGGAAAAATAAATTACCATCCATATAAATTTTAAATTATCTCCTCCTGTTCTACAAAGTAAACACACAAAATTAAAATGAGCCGGGCGTGGTGGCGCATGCCTGTAATCCCAGCACTCGGGAGGCTGAGGCAGGAGGATTGGTGCGAGTTCGAGACCAGCCTGGGCTACAAAAGTGAGCTCAGGACCAGCCTCCACTGCATAGTGAGACCCTGTCTCAAAAAGACAAAAAAAAAAAAAAAAAATTAAAATGACTTGAATTTAAAATAGTTCATTATTTACACTAGAGTCAGATAAAAAATCTTAAACATGTAAAAAAAATCTCTCAAATACTTTAGGAAATCAAATCTATTTTTGTGAAGTTATCTGTATTTAACAGAAACTAGAGATTAATAAATCTGTATATCCAGTTTTAATTTAGTGGGCTTTTATGCAGAAAGGCCTTCTTGTCTTTTTCTGTGAAGTTAATTAACCTCTTCTGCTAATCAACATAAATGATACCAACTCCTCAATTTCCTGGATGGACCTATGGATCATTCAGTAGCATAATCATTGTTCTCTGATCTCAGACATGGAAGACAGCATCTTCAAAAGTGTCCCACACTTCTGTGTCCCAAGTATCCCACTAGCTAGCAAATAGCAATGCAGCTTGCTCTGAAGTGTGTCGTAGTGTGTACCTCTTTTGCTTTTGTTTTATTAGAAATAATTCGCTTTCATCAAGAACTGTATTTTCTAACAATATCCAAGCTGACCTCTTTACACCGAAAATTGTTTCTGTATGAATGAATCTTGCATCCAGAAACACTGAAATCATTCAGGCCTATGGCATCGTATCTTTTATTAATCTTTACCTATGTTTAAACCCTAGAATACCATAGCTCTTAGTGTACAGCACATGTGCTGGGAGACCTTAATGCCTTTCCCTTATATTTCTCTAACCACCCAAGTCTCTGGACCCCAGATTTTAGAGATTGTAGGATGAATTAATAGAGATGTCTGGGAAATCTATATATCAAACTCCACACACCTCAAGGGCACAGACACCGCCTAGTGACTCATGTAAGACTTGATGCCTCATTATAGATCAAATTTATAATGTTATTCACATGTTGAAATTGGCAGTTTTAAATTCCAACTCTTTCAAGTTCCACATGGAGCACAATTTAATGGGAAAATATGCTCGGTGTCATGGTTGTATATGTTAAATAAAAATTCATAATTTGATTTCTGCAATACAGGAGCCTCCTTTAAAGGAGATGAGGAAGTGATTCCATTGCAATAAGAAATACCAAATTGCTGTCATCAGACAGTGGCAATAATATATAAATAATATAGAGAATGAGAACATGAAAAATCACAGATCAGTAAGGGAAATAAAGAAACTAGAAAAATTTCCTTTTCATTTATATATGTAATAAAATAATTTCAAAATGCTTTTCAAAAGTGTGAGCTGTGTTTCCATGTCATTATTTACAATACAGCACCTGAGTTATCATAGCACTACCGCTCAGCCTCCCTCTTCTAATGATATTGTCCATCATTTCTAATACAGATATCTCAGAAGAGTCAATCAATATCTAGAAAAAATATTTTAATGAAGTGAGCGCATGGTCTACAGGGTCTCACTGCACAGGTCAAGCTCATAGTGATTCTCTTGTTTTCAGCCTCCCAAAGGCTGGGATTACAGATGTGTATCACCACACCCAGTCTCCCTCACTGTCTCTGCACACCCCAGGGGTGGCAGTGGGGCTGGCAGGGCATGCCCAGGATTGAACCCCAGCCTCTGGGCCTTGGTCTGCTGAGCTACCTGGCCAGCCCTGTAAACGAATGTGTAATAGGTACCTTGTAAAATAATACACACAAAGCTCCAGACTTATACCTACTTTTTGGTTGACTCTACTATAAATAATTTATTATCTAGTGCCACATGGAAAAGTACATTTTCTGTAAAAGCCAATTTTAAACTATAAGAGAGAATAAAAAAATCTAAAATTATTCAATAATATTTATATCACCCCATGTAAACATGCTGAACTTTTATATTATGAGCTGAACATAAATTAGTTGGGTATGGACTAAGGAAGAAAATGCTTTGATGGCCGCGGTGTGGTGTTTGAAGAACCTGTCTCCTCAACTATTTCACTTCTTATAGAGAAGGAGCACATCGCACTCCTTTTTCAAACTAAGTTCTTACTTGGTTCATTATTGCTTTTGTTTGCAATAAGCTAAGTATTTTAGTCTCATTTTGACATTCAAAATGGCTGTATGGCATTATGTAGAAATTATCAATAACTTCAGAAATTATTGTTTCTGGCATGAGCCTTCTAGCTATCTAAGTGCATGGTGTGTTTTTACCAGTGTTTGTCATTTCTCAATCTTCCTTCTCCTTCAAAGCATATTAAGACAATGCACTGAGTCATACTATTCTACAGTACATAGACAAGATGTGTACTTTTTAATTTTTATTTTATTTTATTTTATTTTTTGTATTTTAGGGAAGGGTCTATAGGGTGTTCAGGGTGTCACTGCTAAATAGGACTCAAAGTGATCCTCCCGTTTACAGCCTCCCAAGAGCTGGCATTACAGGCATGAGCCACCACGTCCAGTCTCAGTTGCCCTCTCAGTGCATCCCAGTGACCGGGGCCAGCATTACAGGCCTGGGGATCGAACCCAGGCCTCTGTGCCTGCTTGCAGGTGCTTTAATCCGCTGAGCTATTTGCAGATGTGTGCTTTTAAAAAGCCAATGAGGTTTAATTAAAGTTAGTAATTATGACTTTTTGCTGTTGCTACTTACTCATTACAGTCTAAGCACTGGGTGCCTTCATGGTTTGGGTAAAAAAAAAAAAAATGAAAGCTGAAAAATGAAAAAAAAAATAAGGATAGCACTTTATCTGGCCTCCACGCACTAGTAGCTGCTTGCCAGAAGACAGTGCCTCGTTCTGTAGAGAAGTAAGGCTCTTGCTGCTTCCCCTCCTTTCTTTCTTTCAGTCTTTAGCATGGCTGACATCACAACACTAAAGTAGCTATCTATTCACTGAACAAGCTGAGGATTTTCCATTCTCTTCTCAACTATCTTTTTAGTTTTTAAAATTATTCTCAAAGGCAAGAAAAAAAATATATATATATATTTAGCATTACATTATGTTTGAATTCAGCAGTCATTATAGAAAACAAGACTCAGGTTCCTCAAAAAATTAAAAATAGAATCATGATGTCATCCAGCAACACCATGTCAATGTATTAACCCAAAGAGAATCAAATCACCATGGTAAAGACATCTGCACTCCCACATTCACCACAGCACTACTTACAACAGCAAAGCCAAGCATTTAACCTATACATTTACTGACAAATGAATGTTATGATAAAGAAAAGGTGGTGCGCGCACACACACACACACACACACACACACACACACACAAATACTACTGAACCTTTAAAAAAATTTTATTTACAACAGCATGAATTAAACTGGAGGACATTGTGTCAAATGAAATAAACCAGGTATGAAAAATAAAAGGCTTGCTGGGTGTGGTGCCTAGTAATTGGGCGGCTGAGGCAGGAGGATTGGTAGGAGTTCAAGATTAGCCTGGGCTACAAAAGTGAAACTCAAGGTCAGCCTGAACTGCATAGTGAGTCCCTGTATCAAAAAAAAAAAAAGAAAGAGAGAGAGAGAGAGAGAGAGAGAGAGAGAGAGAGAGAGAAAAGAGAGAGAAGAGAAGAGAAGATAAAAGAAAAAAGAAAAGAAAGAAAAAGGCAGCATAATTCAAGTTTTTAAAAGTCAAGCTTACAGACAAAGAGTAGAATTCTGGTTGGCAAGGGATGGAGGTAGGACCAGAGGGACAAGGAAATGTTGGCTCAGTGAGGCAACCTTCAGTGAACAGAATGAGTAAGTTCAGGAAATCTATTACAGCATGGTTACTACAATTAAATAATTTAATGTGTGTTTGAGAATTTGAAGGGAGTAGATTTTAAACACTATTGGCATAATGTAGTATCGGTGGTACCAGTATGGTAATTAGCTTGATCTGATCCTTTCACAATTTGTACATGCATCAAAGCACCATGTTTTATATCATAAATACATAACATTTTTATTTCTAATAATATTTTAACAAAAATTTTCAAATAAGTGATACAGTTAGTCCTCAATTTATAATCACTGACATTCAGGTGTACTGCAAACGTTCACACATGTGCTCTTAAGTATTCACAGGTGTACTGAGGAAGATTCACACTATCCAATTACAAACCCATCCATTTTATGACTGTTCTTCCAGAACATAATTCTTTTGTAAATCAGAAACTTACTGTATAATAACTTTATTATGAATTCTGCTCATATTCCCATTGTATTACAAAAATACAAAAAGTCAATTCAATTTCTTTGGGCTCAAAGGAAGAAATCAATTAATCTATTTTGGCTATTGTTTTATATAAAAAATAAAAGGTCTCTAATCTAGAGGCAAAATCAATTATAGCACATAAAATATCAATGATTTAGTGTCTGGTTGTGTGCTATATTTAAAAGGTTTCCCATTATGAGACTTTTTTTAAAAAATTAAAGAATATGCAAATGAATTGAATGAATTACAGATTAACTTCTGTTATAGTTAGATAAGGATGCTACAAAGAAACATAGGGTTAAATAATTTGAAATAAAAGTTTCAGAGATGCATACTTGAAAAATATTTACTTTAAAAAGCATGATCTGAAATTTAAAAATAGAGGTTTACAGTTGCTGTTCTTCTTGGAACAAGTCCCCCAAGTACTTCGGCTGCCAATACTTCCCTAGACTAATTTGAAGTGCCCCAATTAATTTAAGTAATAACTATGCATCTTCAAATGTGTTCTGTAGCTTGAGTTACTTATTAATTCAGGCTGCTTTTCTACAAAATTAATTTAAATTACAAATATCTTATGGATAAATGTAAAATATACAAAGAGCATTTTTAGATACAAAATTTTATAGATGATACCTGTAACATTTTATAGAATTTTCCCTAATTGGTCATGTAAAAATCTTTGACCATCTCCACTCTTGAAATGATGAAAACATCACATTGTGTACCAATTTTATTTTCATATCCTAACGAAGATCCCATTAAAACCTCACACTGCGCTGACAGAACACCAATGTATCTGACAGTAAAGATTCAGCCAGTACTGGGGCGCTGTACCAGTCCCAGCTTAGAGAATAAAGAAGAAGAAGAAAGGCACCACAACAACTGAAGCTGAAGTAGCATACCTTAACATTTTCTCTATAGCAATACACATCTTTTTCACAGTCTAAACGTGTTTTTACCAAGAAAAAAGGTTTCTGGAGAGTGTCAACCTTGTATTAGGTTATGAGACAAATTACTGGAATTAACATTGATTGGATGATTTCTTTTCAGAAATGGATCTGTCATTAGGCAAATATGCTTATAAAAACAACAGCCATGCTATTAGGTGATTGTCCTTATCAAGTCTGCTATAATTTTCAATTATGTTTAAAGCCCAGGATACACAATGCATATTTAAAAATTGCCACAACTTTAGGCAGTCCAGTTCTTCATGCTTTCAGGTCTCAAGTTTTGAATGGTACAAACACACAAAGAAGCAATTTAAGCAGAAAAATACTGATGAAAGTTAATTATTTTCAAACCTAAATGGCAGTGATTACAATGATTACAATTCCAGCTTTATTCAGCATCAGTGTGATGTTAAGATTGTGCTGACAAAGTTGATGTAGTGGCTTGGCACTTAAAGATGAAAAGGACACAACTGAGATTAACACATACAAACAAGAGGAAATATGCTCAAGTGCACACAGACATTCACACATGCATACACACACACACACACACACACGACAAAAGGCAATGAATAACGTATAGCAGGTAAAAAGCAGTAAGTGTTCAGCAAACTTCTTTCACAATTGTCTCTTTTTTTGTGACTACACAAACTAGAGCTGGGGCTTTTTTCTTTACTTATAAAGGATTTACTAAGCAAATGAATGGTGCATACCAAATTGACTTGAGAGGGATAATTTTAGCTTGTTGGTGCCTTTTTTGAAATTTAAGTTAATTTAATTTTGAAGAGTATAAAGAAAAGTAAAAGCAAATAGCAGATACAAAGACAGTAACAGGGCAACATACAACAATACATATGTTACGGATTTTCATATCAAAAATAGAAATTAACAATGGTTATCATATTGCCATATGAAAACAATGCTTGCCATATTTTTATCATCAGATCTGTTGCTGAGATTAACAAGATTCACAAGATTAACAGTTTCACAAGATTGAACAAAAAGTTGAATAATAACATTTGCTTTCAATAAACGTTTACTTTTTTCTTGTCTTTTTTTTATTAATTTATTTTAAAGAGAGTATAATAATAATTGATAAGACATTAGTAACGGTACATATTTAGAAGATCAAGATGAGAGGTGTCCAGTTATGGTTTTGTATTAAACATTGCAGTTCTCGATACAGTTGCTGACAAATTATCTTAAAATTTCAGTTAGTATAGTGACAAAAATAAAATGTTATACAACAGATAATGTTTTTGGCGGGAAAAAGAATAGATCAGAGCACAGGAGAAGCCAGCAATAAAAAGTGCAAGGAAAAGTTGCTGCTCTTCTCTCAACGCAGGTGCTGAGGAAGAACTCTCCAGAGAAGGAACAAACTGGGAGGGGTGGGAGCGACTCTGCAGGATCAGTGGCTGCTTCTCCTGGCTGTGGAGATGACTTCATTGCCACAGTGCTGATTTGAGGAGGGGAGCCCGGGAGGTGCTGAAATCCAAAGGACAGAGCCTTCAGGACTGGGGTTCATGCCCAATCAGAGTGGCCCAGGAGATACTTCTTGTCCTATGTGGACAAAGTCTGAAGGCACTATCTGTGATTCAGGAAGAAGATTTGCAAGGGGCCAAATCTGACAGAATCTTGAGCTTGGACTTTGCAACTTCTAGAACTGTGAGGGATAAATTTGCATTGTTTGCAAGCTCTCCAATTCTTGAGATTTAGTGACAGAAGTGTAAATGGACTAAGCCAGTGGTGATATGTAACCCCAAATGTTAGCTACAGATTAATTTCCAATAACAAGCTCTGAAAAAGCCACTGGTAAAAGCAGTGAAAATTAGGCCAATCAGCCACCTATCATACCTGACTCAAGAGAATCTAAGACAGGCCAATTTGAAAGTCTCAAGTTACTTGGTCATAGAGTTAAAATAATTGCTCAGCCTCCCAAGAGAAACATCCTTTCCAATGCTTAAATACTATTAATCTGGATTTACTGAACTTTGCACAGATTTTGAGAGTTTCATAATCTTCTAGCAGAGGATTAATCAGTTAATACCACACATGAATGCTTTATAAAAATGTTTCTAAAGTCATATCAATTCACTGAAGCTTTTAATAAAAACAAAGATCAAACAGGCCAGGAATGTTTCTATTGTTTACAAGAATGTTTTGAACAAATAAACCTTTAAATACATACACATGTAAAATTTTTATACCATAGTGGAAAGGAGCAGAGTATAACAAAATATTCATGAAAGACTTATATTTGAAGATACAATTTATAAGTATACTTAATCTCCACTGCCTGAGAAGTTTAAGAGCATCCACACAAAGATACACACAGAATAAGGTATCATGGTCTATATACGAAAACAGTAAGTAGTAACTCATTTAATCAATGGCTAGTGAACTACTATGTGACAGCATTATTCCACATTTTAAGAGCACATAGTTATAAAAATAACAAAAGACACCTGGTGATAGACACAGTATGTTAGTGGGAAATCCACAGATAAGTAGGCAGGCACAAGTAGGAGAGCACCTTGGAAAATGTAACTTCCTTAGGAGTGTCAAGGAAGCCTTCCTAAAAGAAGTCCTACCAAAGGCCAGCTGGATAGTTCAGTGGACTACAGTGTCTCCTTAGACAAAGCACAGAGGCCTGGGGTGAGTCCCCAGCATGCTGTACCAGCCCTGCCCCCAGGGTGCTCTGAGACTGGGCACAGTTATGTGTGCCTGTAATCTCAGAGCTTGGGAGGCTAAAACCTGGAGAATCACTACGAGTCTGATCTACGTAGTGAGATGTTGAACTCCCTGCAGACCCTGTCCTAATCCATAACAAAAAGAAGTCCTAGCCAAAGAAATATAGTACAAGTGACCACTCACACAACAGGGATGTGCAGAAACCATTCCAGACTGACGATACAAAGGAGTCTGTGTCTAGAAACAAGAAAAAGCCAGAGAGGAGGGTTCTCCATTAGACAACTCTATATGTTCTCTGTGGGCAGAACAGAGCCACATGGAGTGAAAACTAGAAAAGAGTGTGTAGCCCACAGTGCAGACAAGATTTGGGAAAAGGTAGGCATGCCACTGCAGGAAAAGATGGGGATTTAAAATGCTTTGAGTTTCATTTTTAAGTGAGCTTGAAAAGACATTTATGTCTCTGTAAATAAAAGGGGGTGAAAAGGATCATGGAAAGATCATGAGAAAGCATAATAGAGATTAAATAGGGTTTCTTTGATGGCACTTTTTCAGTGGAAAGCTGGGAGGAATTTCGAGCAAGCAGAGGTAGGCTTTCATCATATCTGGAACAGATGAAGAAAGGCACACATTGTCAGGCACGTTCTCAGGAGGCAAAGCAGTCCTGTTAGACGTTTTCAGTGTGGGATGCAAGGTGAGGCTACTCGCTCTGGTGCTTGTTTAGAAACAGGGCTGATCAGAAGGCAGAGGGAACCGGAGGGGTGTGAACGGGATTCCAGGGGACAGCTCAAGGTTCCAGGCTAGGTTTCAAAACAGGTCCAGTAAACTATGTGTGGAGTTGGGAGTGGGGGGGAAGGATTGGGTGTGGGCCTGAGAAAGAGAGAAAGAGGGAGAGAGAGCTAGGAAGGCGGGTGGGTATGAAGCATGTGCACAGGTCACTAGAATAAAGACAAAGCACCTGTAACAGTTCTACTCTTAATAACAAACAATGATCTCCCACAAATATTCAGTACTTATGAGAAACACTTATGAAGAAGACATGGTGACACAAGCAGGCCACCTTCTGCTTTTTGTGCTTTCCTCACAGTCGGCACACACACACACACTTAGGCCCCTGTAGATCCACATTCATTCAGAAATGAGATGGTCAGAAAGAGCAACTGGAAGGGAAAGAGCTTCTGGCCCTGGGAATTCAAAAGCGAGCATATGCTGCTTTGAGGGAGAAATTTCAGGAAAGCAGGGCTGGGCTTCTGAACTAATGCCATGGAGGAATGAGGACGAGGAGGGAGCGTGATTCTCAGGTGGAAGCCATCTCAGCACCAGCTGTAAAGTGGTTAAGAAGCCCGACAGCTGGACGCATGCCAGAGAATCACTTGGGCTCTGAAGTTTTAAGCCACCGTGGGCAAGAGAGTGGGAGCACAACCGGAAATAAATACACACTAAAGACTGAGCAGCTCAGCTGCGAAATGGCAAAACCATCAGCATCAATTAGTACAAATTTCTCGTAGCAGATACGGAGTTTACCAGGTACTGGTGGGTTTGTTACAATTTCTTGACTCTTCATCAAAAGCATTTATGACTTAATATTAGTTCCTATTTCAGGTTACTTATTATGGTCTGGAGACATGTTCACGTAAAAATACTGACCAAGCTGCTTTAGCGGGTCTATGTAAAGTGTAAATTAAATAATAATTATATCTATTGAGCAAAACTTGTCACCTGCATATGTACTATTATAGACTACCAATGTATTGAGTTTTTCTGGATCTAAGACTGGTGGGTTTACATGTACATTTATGTTATTGCACCATATCAGGGCACAGTAATATCATCTAACTCGTCACAGGTGACATCAAGTTGAGAAATTCCTGATTTTTGATAGGTTTTCAGTGGTGTCACAGCAGAGAAAAAGACAGAAGGAAAAGGGAGGAAAGGGCTTCATTATCTCGGGCACACTGAGATAAGAAACTCTCTGGATTACAACAAAGGTAGAGGCTGAGGTTTTTATGGCTTTTTACTTGGGGTAGAGTTTGAAGGAGATATTTAGATATACCTGAGGAGCTGATTGGGGTCTTCCTGAGGTGGCAGAATAGGTGAACGGAAATTAGATCCTGGGCTGGGTTGGAGAAGCAGGGAGGTGGTCTCTGGGGAGATAAGCAGTTATTTTAAGAGCTTGAGCCATATTATATGACCACCATAATAATTCAGCAATTCATACTAGGGCCAGAACCTATCACTTTTAATCCAGTGTTTTTTTAATACCTGGAGAATTCTTTCTCTTCTCTTTTCTTTTCTTTTCTTTTCTTTTCTTTTCTTTTCTTTTCTTTCTTTCTTTCTTTCTTTCTTTCTTTCTTTCTTTCTTTCTTTCTTTTCTGGTTGGCTCAGCCCACTCTGAGGGCAAGTTTGGCACAACCTATGGTGCCAGGGATGGGACCCTGGTTGTAGTGATATGAGTCGAAATCCACTATACCAAGAGAACAAGGAACAACAAACAGAGCCTAAGAAAACTGGCTCCTCTCCTCATAATTCCAACAAGCTGGTGACAAGGCAGTAACAGATTCCTTGAGGTAGAGCCCTGTCTGTTCTTCCTTTACCTGGCAAGTCACCAACTAGTGATATATAAATTAGTTAGTGAATGCCTGAAGGCAATATGGATGGCAGTTTGTTACACCAACTTAGTGATGCACATTCCTTAGCTTGCCTTTAGCCCTCAATAAATGTGTTTTGGTGTCTCAGGGCTCACTTACAGGGAGACGAATCTCAGTGAGACCTCTGAAGGTATATTCTTCAGGTCTTCTTGTTTCTTTGGGCAGCAACTCATACAACAGTGGTCCCCTGAACCTGCCTAAGCTTGCCTACACAGGTACTTTAGACTGCTGAGCTATCTCATGGACCCTCAGTGATTCTTGTAGTAGCTGGAAAATTACATCTTTTTGTATTTCTATCACTCATACTGAATTTTTATCTTCCATCTTTCGCTAATGATGAACTTTTTCTCTTCCCTGAACCCCTTGGATACTGCACCAGAAAGAAACAATGACTGGATCTGCCAAGGGGCAGTGCAGAGGCCAGCCCAGTGAGGTCGCACTGTAAGCACTCAGGAACGGTAACCGGAGGTCAGAGTATGTGCTAGCATCTAGGCACAGAGTGCCAGCGCTGTGTATCTCGCAATGCACAGAGTCCAGAAACAGAAAAGGCTCACTTCACATGAGTTGAGAGAAGAAAGGAGGCCACCACAGCCTGGGGACAGTAGGAGAGGGGAGGGATGCCTGAGGTCCACAGAAGCTCTTCTGTGCTACTGCACAGTAATGTGACTGCAGATAAGGATACAGCACTGGGGAGGGACTTCATGAGGCTAAAAGACAACTGTTTGCTTGTTTTACCTTAGAATAATGTTAAATGTATGAGTAAGAATATTTACTCACATTTAAATCATTCAGCAGAAAGATGTATTTAAATCACTCATTATCCTATACAGTTTCTATTTATATGTATAAGTAACAAATAAACTTAGAAACAAAAAATAGGGAGATACAGTATATAAGTTAAATTTTGTAGAACAATCTTTAACAACTTACATAAGAAATTTTTAAAACTGCAAATAGTGCAATAGAAAAGTAGCTTTTATACTAACTTTCATCCAAGCATACATCAAATAAAGTTACATTAGCACACAATACATAAAATGAATATTTTCTATCAACTCTGCATGGTTAAGCCAAGCACAAGATGTGATCATTATATTGCTTTCATATTCCTCTATGCAGTACTCTTGAAGAAATGTGAAGTATGAGGTACTGTTAATTATATTTAACAATACTATAGTCCTGATCCCAGGGGCCAAGGCTTAGTCATGAAAATGTAAGAACAAGGTGTGATACAATACTCTGTAACAGTCACCATTGCAGCTGTATGTGTACTTTGTCACTAACCAGAGGGCCAATGTTGCTCATATGTAAGAAATTAGTACTGAATCATTTTAACAAATGCTCAGATCGGGGCTGGCATGATGGCTCAGGAGTCTGAAGCACTTGCTTAGGCGAGTTTAGGCAACTTCAGGGACCGTGGTTTGATCCCCAGCACCACATGCTGTGCCAGCCCCAACACCATGGCAAGATGAGCCAGTCATAATATATATAAATAAATAAATACAAATAAATAAATAAATAAATAATAAAGTGCTGAGATTGTTCCATTTTAAATATTTAATAAATTAGTCATTGATTATTATTTGTATCATCAATTAGACAAGATGATGACCAACAGAGACCTAGAAGAAACAGGATACATTTAGAAGTTTAAAACATTGAGAACAACTGATGAGCCACAACAAAGACAAGATGCTCACTTGGGGAACTGCTGACTTCTTTCTATTGAATCTGAAATGCAAATTCCCAGGTCAGAATCTGGAAGTCACTGGGAGTGCAGCAGGACCCAATTTATGTCACAATAAATGAAGTGGTACCTTAACAAAATTATTTTAAAATGTATTTCTGGAATTTAAAAAAAAATTGATATCAAGGGTGAAAATAAGCATGGTCAATATGGTTCCTAATCACCACGGCTGAGTAGTATTTATTATCAGAGTAGAATCAAACTGGCAACCTTGTGTCTCCTGTATGTTAATCCAGTTGGCAACCCTTCATTTTTCCTTTAATTCTGTTTTTTTAATGTGGGTAGCCTGCTGTAAACAGAAATCTTTTTAGAGAATTGGCATTGCAAAGTAGTTATTCATTCATTTTTCAGAAAAAGTAAGAATTAATACTATCATTATTTGCAGTGACATAAAGAAGATAAATGATTTCAAATTACCCATAAACTAGGTTTTTGAATATAAGCAGCAAGCTATTTGCCAGTACAGCTACAGGTAATTTTGCTAAAAGAGAAGATTTGTCAATATTTTACATTTTATGATGTAGTATTTACCCCCAAAATATGCTTTTCATCTGCTGACAAAACTGTTTTGGTACCTTACTTCATATCCTCACATAAAAACAAGGTGTCTTACTCATCTTTTCTACAGAAAGATATTGAACTTGTGAGTCTATTCGATATGATATCAGATATTGAGAAGAAAGAGAATAATGAAAAGACCAATTCATTAGATATTTTTCAGAATCATTTATTCATGCATAGATATACTAAACTATTTGTCTGTTTTCACTTTATGTCTTAGTAAAAAACACAAAGAAATCTATAGCATAGCAAATGTTTTGCATCAACTTAAGAAATGCAATAGATCTAGTGGTTTCCAACACAGCGAGCACCACCCCAGGGTCTGCTGCAATCCAGGCAGTATGGCATCTATAGGAGAAGAGTACTGTTCGCTGCTCTCCCTCCCATGGAATTCTGTATTCCAATGGATTAATAATTATCACCGTGGCTTACTGTTTTTGTTTTAATGCAGCTACATTCACTGGTACCCAAAGGACCTTTGTTTATATATTTGAAAGTGTCTTGTGACTATTTTTATGGGTAATTATTACATATTCTCTGAGAAACCTGGAAGTTTTTCACATTAAGTAAATAAGAGATGTTTGCAAATTTCTTGCATGAAATGCAAAATATTTCAGTTTTTTTTTTTTTTTTTTTGTAATATTAACGTATACTTGGAGCCAGGCATGGTGGCGCATGCCTGTAATCCCAGCACTCGGGAGTCTGAGGCAGGAGGATTGGTGCGAGTTCGAGACCAGCCTGAGCTACAAAAGTGAGCTCAAAGCCAGCCTGAACTGCATAACAAGACCCTGTCTCAAAAAAGCAAAACAAAACAAAAAAAAGTATACTTATTCTTCAGGGTTTTTTTTCCTTTTTTTGATTTTTTTCTACAGATTTGTCAAAATCAACAAGTAAAAGAGCTCTTAATTCCTTCCTGAATATTGTCATATTTCTCTAACAGTGATATAGAATTTTTTTGCTGTAGTATAGCCATTAGTATGATTATTCTTCAATGACACAAAGAAACACTATTAACAGATATGTTATATTAAAACTGATAGGCTATGCCCCTAGTATGAACCATTGAATTATTATGGTAATACGGCTGAAACCCTTAAAGCAACAGCTTATCTTCCCAAAGACCACCTCCCTCCTTCTCCAACTCAGCCTGGGGTACTTTCCTTGTACTTTTCCCACCACCTCGGAGAAGGCCCCAATCAGCTCCCTCAGGTATATCTAAGCATTCCTTCAAACTCCACCCCTGGAAAAATCATAAAAGCCTCAACCTCCTGTTCCAATCTAGAGAATTATCTTAAATTCTGTGCAAGATAATACAGCCCCTTCCCTTTTTCCTTCTACCTATTTCTCTGCTGCAACACTATGAAAAATCTATCAAAAACAAGACTTAACTTGTACTTAACTTTTTAGCAGCCAGGTCTCTGCACATCTGCATAATAAACAGAAATTAAATTGGAAGTCATCAAAAAGCATAGGGTTATCATATTTACTGATTATGACAATAATGTCTAATTTATTTCCTGATCTTATTTATTATTATTATTATTATTATTATTATTATTATTATTATTGTCTTTTTGAGACAGAGTCTCACTATGCAGTTGAGGCTGGCCTTGAGCTCACTTTTGTAGCCGAGGCTGGTCTCGAACTCGCACCAATCCTCCTGCCTCAGCCTCCTGAGTGCTGGGATTACAGGCGTGAGCCACCATGCCCGGCTCCTGATCTTATTTTAATCCTGGTTAGCTTTATTCATTTTTAACACATTCAAACAATTTAGATTTGAATGACAAATTAATTGATTACTATGTAGTTTACATTTTTGCTATGCTGTACTCTTTTTAAATGTGGCAGTTAACATAGAAGGCACTTAAGCAGTGTTTGATAAATGTGTGTTAACTATGTCACTTTTATTATCCTTTTTAAATTTTATTTATCTATGTTATGGCTGACAAAGCTGTCCTGAGAGTTGGGCTGTCACAACATGTGGTGCCAGGAATCGAACCGCAGTCCCTGCAGTTGCCTAAGCTTGCCTAAGCAGGCGCTTTAGACCACTGAGCTATCTCGCTGGCCCATTTTTATTATCTTTCTCGCTGGCCCATTTTTATTATCTTTAACATGAAATCTCAAGACAATGATCTTTCGTTATTATCCAGTACTTACACATATTAAACAATTTCTCCTAAGATTAGAGCCTACTGTCATCTACTACAAATCAGTAAATTGGCACCACACAAATGACAAAGTGAGAAACTCCTTTAGATTTGGCTTTTGCAGAGTTTGGGTATATGGTATATGGCAAAAATACTGATAAGAACCAGGCAATGCTGTAATGATAACAGAAACTGCAACACTGTTGAGGAAAGGATGTGCACTGCACACACCTACTTACCATTTTTCCCTCTAAGTGGCAGCCAGGGAGTCAGCTGGCCACATGCATAGTGACCGTTGCTGGAGCCAAGGGGAACAAAATGAATGCTAGTGTCACAGAACTACACTGTGTTTCCTGTCTGATGGCTCCCTCAGTGAGAGCTTGCAGTTAATTTGTTTGAATCTTAGCATTCCTAGGACAAAGCAACAAATGCCCAAAGCACTTATAGAACAGGAAACCCAAAGCAAGGGATAAAAGACAAGACACGCATCAAACTAAATGTCCAGAGTTGAGAGACTGAATACACAGACAGAAGCAAAATAAAGGTTTTAAAATTCTGAGTATTCTGGGCTGGCCTGAGAGCTCAGCAGATTAAATACCAAAAGAAGTATTCTACTGATATAGAAACTATTAGCAAACTCACAACTGACTGAAAGATTGAATTAACAATCAACAGTATACACTCCCAAAGAAAAAACCAATAGCAAATGATTTTATGGGTGTATTCTGTAAACATTTCAAACAAGTAGGAACATCAATCCTTTTCCAATTTTTCTAAGTAACAGAAAACCAAGAGGAAACGCTCAACATAATCTGAGTATAATTGAATTGACACTATTGTCAAATAAATATTTCATAAGAAAACTATAGACTAATAATTCTTGTGAAAAATGATGGGAAAAGTGTCCTCAAAATAGTAGTAAACTGGATCCAACTACATATTTAAAAGCGTATGTCAGAGCCAAGTGGGATTTACTTTCAGGAATACAAGTGTAGTTCAATATAGTGAACTGATAAACGCAATGCATCATAATGATTAAAAAAATTTACACAACTTTGTCATTTTATGCAACAATGCATCTGACCAAAATGAACTTTGTAATATTAAGTAAAACATTGAAAATCTAGGAACAGATGGAACTTTAACAGTCTAATAGAAGCCATCTATGAAAAAAATCTATGAAAAGCCTATTTAAGGAAGTTAAAAAACACCTTTGTTCCAAGTTTAAAACCAAAATAACGATGAAAACTTTAGCCACTTTTGTTTAGCACTATACCAACATTGGTTCTAACCAAACTGCTGGCCAGAAAAATAAGCCAACAAATGAAAATGGGAAAAAGGAAAATCAGCCCATTTCCTGAAATTTTAACCACACCTGTTGTATGACCAACACTATGGTATAGCTAACACTGCAGAAACACTGATATTATTCTCTTTCAAAACACCCTCCACCCTTGCTTCAATCATACTTGATTCACCATCCTTGCCATTAGCAGAAGCAATTCTCCAAGTTTCTTTCAGAATCTTTACAAAGCGTAGTTGAAATCCCATGAGTACTGCTGTGTGTGCCGCCCAACAAAACAGAAAGTTCATAAAATCATTTGGCGCATCCTCGTCCTCCTTAAGCATCTCACAAGGTGCAACTCCTGGCTCTTTCCCAAAGTCACAACATTTATGGAGCTGGCAAGATGGCTCAGCAGAATTAGCACCTGCTTAGGCAAGCACGGCAACTGGGGTTTAATCCTGGCATCACATCGAGCATTGGCCCCACTTCCAGGCATGCTGAGCCGACTACCAAGACCAAGCATGGTGGCGCACACCGGTAATCCCATCACTGGGGAGGCTGAAAACAGGAGGATCACTATGAATCTGAGCTGCATAGTGAGACCCTGTACCAAATACATAAAAGAAATAGTCAAAACCAAAATACACTGAAATAAATCAACTAGAACATATAATAGTACTAATAAGAAAATACTGTGTCCATCTATGCAATTACAAAATCAATTCAACAGCTAAAATAATCCCAGGAGTCCTCTGCAAGAAAAAAAAAATTACCAATCTTATACAAAATTCATATGAATTAGTAATGTGCAATACTCAAGACAATTACAACAACAGAAATGATGTTGGGAATGTTTTGATACTGATAGACATGACAGCTGCACGGCACTGTTAATGTACTAAATGTCACTGAAATAAATTTCAGAGAAATAATTTTAAATTATGCATAGTTATATGTGGGGTTGGGTGGCCAGGAAATGCATTCTTGGAAAATAAAATGCGTAATCTCCATACGTTGGCCCTTTTTGAATAACTGCTAAGGCAGTGAGTTCCTCGCATCATATATGGAAATTGCTCTTCTGTGCTTTTCCTATGCCCAGGCATCGTGGCAAAACTCCACATTAGTTCCTTCGAATACCATTCATACACTGGAAGATAATTGGTCTATGCTGCAGGGATGAGTGTCGTGCTTTCTGGAACACATAAGAGCTTTGGAAACTGCAAATTGCCTAAAGAATTTCATCTTCCAGGAGCACAGCCATCGCCTTAAAGTTGCCTAAAGCCAAGTTAAATTCCACATTTTAAAATTTCCCTATCTGCTCTGTGAAAACAGATAACATACATATCATATATTTCTATCAGTATGTATGTATGTATGTATACATACAATGTATATATGGCCTTGATATTATATATACACATAAATGTATGCATATATATATATATATATATATATATATGTCAGAGAGACAGAGGCAGAGAGACAGAAAGACAAAGATGGAGAGAGACAGAGAGCTACAACCCTTTCTGTTTCATAGAGCAGCGTACAGCAGATTTTATATGTAGTATGTGCTAAGCACAAGCAGATAACATGCATGGATGTTAGGGAAGAACATATTTTTGCCCTTTACCCTGCCTGAGAAAATCACATCATTTAAAGGAAGCTTTTGGCCTAGAAAAACACAGGGAGGGATTGAGGCCCACACCTATAGAGTCATATCAGCAACTCATTTTTGTTGTGGCCAGAGAATGTTGTTGACACAGGTTTAAGTGGCACTGAAGCCGTGGAAATGAGTTGCTACTTTGGAACATGTCATATTTGATAAAAAAAAAATTGATAAGGAATGGCACTTTGTTAGTTACTCTTTTAGGATGCTAGAAATATATACAGATTCAGATTTTCCCATATTAAATACAGCAATCCCTGTTCTAATCACCTGTGTCCAGAGTGTTTTATAGTTTGTGTCTAGTTGACCCCCAAAGCCTCATGCAGTCAGTAGGCAGCTTCTAGAGTTCATGATTGATTCATGATTCAATATTAAGATTATAGATATGAGTGCTACATCTCCCTGGGAGGATAGCTTGAGTCCAATATAAGGAAGGGAGAGAGACTCGCTAGCTGTTGTAGCTGCTGCTCCTCCTTTTGCTCTTTATTGTTTTTCACCACCATGAACTGCTGCCCTCTGCCATGTGCCACTCTGCCCTGGAGCCGGCCAAACAGAGACTGAAACCTATACCTGCTCTGCACTAAACATCTTTCCTTTAATTTTGGGTGTTAGGTATTGTGTCCCAGCAACAAAATAAAGTAACTAAGACAGAGTGCAAGCCCCTGCAGTCCATGAAGATATTATAATATCATTCTGCTTTCCTTTTATTTTCAATTAGGACATATTTGTCAAACATATTGATCACATTATCAAAAGGGATTTGTATGTGTACATCATGTACCATAGTTTTTTTTATTTTCCCATTAACCTCCCCTCCCTTGAATTCTTCTTCCTCTCCCCATTCAGAAAAGCACTGTGTCTACTCTTCTTCCCATTCTCTTTTCTTCCTTTTCCCTTCCTTCCTTTCACACCACCCCCTGTTCCTTTCACTATTTGAATATTTTTTGTACTTCCCAATATATTTTCCATTATATTTCTTATGTATTCTTGGGTGTCTTACACAAAAGAAACAACGAAATATTTAAACTTATTCCTAAATATTGATTTCACTTATGATTATGGTCTCAAAATGCAGCCATTTTCCTTAAAATGACTCAAGTCCATCCTTTAGGGCACAGTAGTACTTCATTGTGTATAAATAACACACTACCTTTATCTATTCATGTTGATGGGCATACGGGTTGATTCCAAGATTTAGCTATTATGAATTGTGCTCCTATAAACATGGGTATGCACACATCACTGTGGTACGATGCTTTTAACTCTTTTAAGAAGATGCCTGAGAGAAATACCTGGGTCAAATAGAACTGCTAGTTTTAGTGTTGTGGAGGAATCTCTATGCTGATTTCCACAGTGGTTGTACAAATTTATCTTCACACGAACAATGGAAAAGGGTTCCCTTTTCTCCACAATGCTGGGGAAAAGCGTTCCTATTTTTGCCTGCGATCTTACATTGAATTCTTGATGACAGACTTTATGGAGTGAAATAGAATCTCAGTGCTTTAATTGGTATTTTCTCAAAGGATCAGGAATGTTGATCCTATTTCATATCTTTATTTGCTGTTTTAATGTACTTCTTCATCTGAGAAATGTCTATTCATTTCAGATGCCCAATTTTGGACTATGTCTTTAAATTGGGAAGTTTGGTTTTCTGAGTTCTGATATAATCTAGATGTTAGCCCTCTTTTTGAAGAATAGATATATGGTAGGATATGGTAAAATAAAATTTCCTGTTCCCATAAAACTTTTCTCATTTAATCATTTTAAATTGTAAGCTCACTCCATCATCACTGCCAAAGAAAGCATTTTGCAAGGACAAAGGCAGAGAACATAGAGATAAATAGCCCCAGGTAGCATGCATAGGGAGTGCAGCTTTGAAACCTAACCTCAGACAATCTTACGCCACACAACAGACCATGCCATAGTGTGCTCTATTCTCAGGAGGTCTAATAAGAAATCAACATCTAGTGTAAGCTGAAGGGGGTGATACACATTCATCAAGTAGTCAAATTTTATTTTCAAGCCCTAAAAGTTTTCTACAAGTGCAGAGATCTTTTCAAATCAGCCACATGGAAAATCATGTTCAGAAATCTATAGGTTCCATACATATATATATATATATATATATATATATATATATATATATTACTTTCGAAAACAATTCAGAATTTGAATCAAAAGACCTATTTCTTGGGAGTTAAGCTGACCTTTGCACCTTCTTTATACTGAATGAAAAACTTTTTTATAAAATAAAGTGAGAATAAAATATCATTCATTTTTATTTCTTTGTACATTAACTCAACAAGTATCTATCGTGCACCTGTACAACAGCTTTGTAATATATTAATGTACTGGAAATGGTCCCTAATGTCATGAAACTTATAATTAGGAGGCAGAGAGACACTAATGGGACATTTAAAGAGAAGCATAATTAAAGATTAAATGTGTTTTGAGGAAAAATGCAAACATCTTCAGCACAATAAGTAGCATGTAAAATGTAGCAAATAGAGATCAAATTTCCATTGTTGAAAATAATTTACACAGCATATCAAAAGTCCTTAGTCAAGGGGCTTGGGAAATAGCTCAGTAGAATAAGCATTTGCCTGGCAGCGCCAGGGCCTGAGTTCAACCCCTGGTTCCACAAAAAATAAAATAAAATAAGTATCCTTACTCAGAAAGAGAATGTAAAACTAATAGACCAAGTGAAAATCATTAGCAGTTAAAACAAAGAAACATAAGGCAAAGGAAGACTAGTAATACAGGATTTGTGCAGTCTAGAGTGATCCAAATCCTCTGACTCCCTTATTTTGTTCTCTCGCTGCATCTCAGCATGTTCCAGTGAAACTGTATTTTAATCTAAAGCTTCAATGTTCTCTCCTTTCTGAAGTATCTTCCCAAACGCTGCCCTCCTCCCACCCAGTACAATTTGTTTTTCTGGAAATATTCAAAATTCTTTGCTGTGTCTTCCTTGAGGCAAACGCCACATCCTATGCTACAGCATGCCTACCAGTGCATTTCCTTCTACCACTGAGCCATCTCTGTGTATCACAGGACACCTGGAGTGTTTGTCACAAAGCAACAGCTGTTGCATGAACAATTATTTAGAGCACCCTGGCTTCCAATATCATCATAAAAAAAGAATACATTTTTATCTACATGTATTACTAAAGTATCTAGAACATGTTCTGGTGCAATTAATAATAATAATAATAATAATAATAATACATAATAATAATACATAATCTCATTCAGAAATACCCTGTGAATGCAACTTTTTTATATACCTGACTGAAATGAGTCACTAGGAGATAGTTATAGTAGTTTTGGAAATTTTTCTTTATAAGAAACATAGTTCAAAAAAAGTAACTCATGATTAGGTGAATGACAATACATGTCATTCGCGGTGGTGTTCTGTTCACTACATGCTCTTTTCCATCAGACAATGGCATTCCACATAAAGGCCCTTCTGTTTTGGTTTCATTTTTATTATTTCTCATAGTTAAGGCAAACAGAGAAAACTTTTAAAAAAGAACAGAAACCCCTGAAGAGGCAGAAATTTGTTCAGAAAAGTGAAGGAACTGAGAGTCCCAACTATGCCACAGATGATGTCAGGCAAGGCAAGAGGAAAAAAAGGCCAGCCCAGGAGCACACTCAGCCTCACGTTATTCTGCCAGGCTGAAGACACCAGGCCCATGTCACTACACCTTCTGGCAGTCATAGAGCCCACACGTTATTTCTGTTACTATCTTCTTGCAGCCATACAACGAATAAATTCCAAATAACTTGAAATAAAGAACTCAAGATAAGAGAAGTTACTTGGATGAAAAACCTCTGAACCCCATAAAAATATACGTGCGGAAAATTTTGAACATGAATTTGTAGGCATTACACCATTAAATGTATTGGTGTTGACAGTGGTTATTATATAATTGCCAAACTGTAAATAAGATTTTGATGTAGTATTAGTGTAGTATTTTAATGCAATATTATTGAATTGCATATATATATATATATATATATATATATATTACACACATATATACACACATCACACACACATTCTGTTCACTGACTTTCTTAAAAAGAATGTTTTTTTATTTTTATCATTTTTTTCTCATTTTAATGAGAAAAAAGATAAAATAGCAACGAAACAGTTTCAAAACAGGTTAATAGGACAGTTACAAATAATTAATACATTGCATATTGTTGTCTTTCTATTAGTTATTCAGAAGATGCAGACATATGTTATCTAAACAATATTAGTACAAATCTTTCTTCTCATTGAACTGAGAAAGTAGCTGTGCATCTATCCTACCTTGTGTGTGTGTATATATATATTTTTTTCACAACAAAATGACCCTTTATTGATATTGCCCTCTTTGTATCTTTTTGTCAGAGATGGGCGTTCCACTGCAGTTAGAGATGCTGTATTTAGAGAAGTCTTTAAAGGACCTTTTCATACTAGATGCCAGACCAAATGTTGTAGGTACTTAAACTTAGCAAAATTATATGCTGAGCTGTAAAAGGCTCAAGTTAACATCTTCAGACAATTGCCAGTTGTGCTTATAACTCACAACTATTATGGACTATTGGACTGTATTGGGTTATTCTGCTGAATTTAAGGATGGTGTTATTTGGTGGATTCTTTTTATGGGTATCAATTTCAGGACCTTGTGCTTGCCCGGCAGGCGCTTGTGCTGCTGAGCTAAATCCCTGACCCCCAAAACAGTTACTTTAACAATCAGATTAAAAGGTTCTTTTTCTTTAACTCATTCTAATGAGTGATCATTTTTGTTTCTTTTTGCCCACTAGAATTATAAATGTACCTAATTTAATAATTTTTAGAGAAATCTTTTTTATTTATTTATTTTTTTCTTTCAGGCTGGCCTCACTTTTGTAGCCTGCAGGATGCTCTGAAACTCGTGGTGTTCCTCCCATCTCAACCTCCCGAATGCTGGAATTATGGGTGTGCAACACCATGCCCCACTTACTCTCCAGCCAGTTCCCGGAGACACAAAGGCGGCACTTGAGTAGTTCTTTGGTGGGGTCAGGCCAGAAGAAGTCTCAAATCTCTAGGACACTCTGGTTTCTCTATAGATTGTACAAATCTTTAGCCTTTTTCAAAGCCCTCAGGAGCTTCTGTGGAGATGGCAACACTGGTTTTCCTAGGCCGTCTGATAACTTGAGCACTTTGTTTTTTAGGCACAGCGGGGTTAGCTGTAAGCAACCAGGAACCAAAGGGGTTCAAAGGCCCTGTGGGCCTTTCTGTGTCCTACTGTCTCTCTTCTACGCAGACTTTGATGCTGTAAGCTTTGAAACTTTTGACAACTCCGAAGAAAGAGCTTGCTGTTCCAGGCTGGACAGACTTTCCTGATCTGGGGGAGCCCCCCTTCCTCAGGAGCATCCTGGAATCGAGGCAAAGAGGTAGGCAATGACATCTCTATAGAAGCCTCTGCACTGCTCACTTGTGAGCAGGCCTCTCCAGGAAGCTGGTGTAGCACTTCTTGTCCAGGAGAACAGATCATGGCAGTGATCCCCACTAGTGCAGCCCCCACCAGGACAACACAGCCAACCTACGGAGTTTTCACCAACAGCTCCCAAAATGGATGTCCCTTGGCAAAGCCTTTCACATCGAAATGACTTCTTAAATTAGTCATAAAAGTACAAGCCATAAAGAGTACAGCCAAACGTGATTTATTAAGGTTTAAAAAGACACTGGATTCCATAAGCAAATTTAAAGGCATAACTAAAGAGATTACAGCTGTATTGTGTTAAATGGTACAAGTTCAGTATTTGAACACTAGCAAAATTCTTTTACACAATTAAGAAGTAATATTGCAAAGAAAAATATACAATGGGCATGAAACAGTAATGCACAAACTAGGAAAATCAACTGTTCAACAAACATATGTAGCAGAGCATGGCAGCACAACCCTATGAGCTCAGCACTTGAGGGGCTGAGGCAGGAGATTTGCCCTGAGTTTGAGGCCAGCCTGGGCTACAGAGTTAAAGACCCGGCTGAACTATATAGCAAGACCTTATTTCAAACAAAACAAATGAAAACATGTACAAAGGCAGGGAACTGAAATGTTAAGTGGCCCATTTACCCAATGATAAAGCTTCATGCTACCAGGTATTGATGAAGAGGTGGAAAAATGATTCTCAAAGTGTGTGTGTGTGTGTGTGTGTGTGTGTGTGTGTGTGTTTACAAAAATTATTAGGCACACTAGCAAAATTTGGAAAGCATCTGAACAAATTTGGTAGGCATCTGAACAAATTTCATAAGCATCTGAACAAATTAGTCCCACTAAATCACACCCAATTCAAAGAAAATCAATTTAAAGATCCTTGCATATTTGCACTAAAATATAAATTGTGGATCTGTTATACAAAGCAATAGTATCAAAAGTGAAAATGTATGAATATTAATGACATATACCAAAACAGATAAATATCTAAAGCATAATGTTGAGCAAAATCAGGAAATCAAATACTGTGAAATTCTAGTAAGAAAGAGGAACTAACAAAGTAACAGCATATATTATTCAAAGACATACAAAAATGTAAGAAATTTAGTACAAAAGCATAGCACTGAATTTACTTTTGAATTAAGTACATTAGGTTACCATGTGAGCTTAAATTGTATCATTTCATTTCCTTTAAAGAATTTGAAAACTATGTAACAAATTATTTGTAAAAAGAAGACTTTATGTTTTTGTATTAATGAAACATGTAATAATCTTAAAAACTGATAGGAGCAATTGTTGATTATGTAATACAACAAAAACTAACTCTTTCAATGGTTGTAGGCTTCTAAATAGGGCCAATTACTTGAGGACATTCTGAAAATAACTAGCAAAGTGAAAAAGAATAACAGCTCCGCCTACGTCCTTCTGCACACAAGGATAATGATATAACTGGATATATCCAATTTTGTTATTTCGTTGTGTCTGTGCAGGGCTAAGGATCAAGCCCAGGACTCTACTTATTTATGCAACACAAGCCAACACAATGACTGCAAGGAGCAGGCCAGGGCTATACAGGCACATACCACTAAATGCGTACAGCAAGAGCCTCAAGTGGGGTTTCAGTTATAAATATCTTTGTCTTTAAGAAATCAAGGCAGAAAAAGGTACTGGGTAAAGTTGGCAAAATATGGGTAATCGGTTTGTGATTCTCTGTCATTTCCAGTATATTTGAAGTATTAACCTTTCTAAAAAATAAAATACAGTAGTGGTAGGTATTGTACATAGTTCTCAATTACCAGGTTAAGTTTAATTATTTCTCTACATAATGAGAAGCCATAGAAATTTTTCAGAAGGGCAATTATATGTTTAAAAATGAAATTAAAAAAAATAATATAGCAGGAGTGCAAAGGTAAGTGAGCAGGTAGTAAAACGAGCCATCACAACATCACAACAACCCTGGAGGTGAGGACACAGAATTTTCAAATGAAAGAAAATTGACGATGACAAAAACACTGCAGGACTGTCCAAGGCTTTCTTTTTTTATTTCAATAATTTTATTGAAAGGTCTGTCTCATAGTGCTACACTTAATGGTAGTCATTTAGGTCACCTCCGCCAACTCAGACTTAATACTAACTTTTTCAAAATGAAATACATCAGCCTATTGGTAAAGCTGAAGTTATCTATAAAACAAGGTTTACAAAAATATATAAAGAAAGAAAGAAAAAAGAAAAAAAGCAGAATTTGCTAAGATTCTTTGGTTTACTTTTCAGCGCTCATTTATCTCCAACACGGTATCGACACTGGTCCCAGCATTCTGGACAGACTCGGGCTTGAGGCCTCGCCAGGTCGCTGCTCCCAACACCAGCAGCACACATGTGTCTCCTGCATTCCTTGGCTCACAGGGAGAAGTGCAAACTCTGCCCCAGAGATCTCATAATTATGCAGGTGTCTATTTACTTTTCTTAAGACCCAGTGTAGAAATTTGTGAAAATATACTCTATTCCTTTGAAAAATCAAAAAAACAGAAAAAAACTAGAAGCAATGACAATTTTACAGAAAGAATTCATAGTAAAACCTGGTGTACTTCATCTAGCCAGAACTTAGGGTAATGATAATATTCTCTATGTAGAATCTATTTCTTCAGTGTACTTTCATTTTTATATTATTATTATTATTATTATTATTAATTGTTTTGGCTGGCTCAGACTGCCTTAAGGGTGGGTGTGGGGACCGAACTGCTGCCCCCTGTGTCTGACTGAGACTTCCCGCACAAGCACATAGACCACTCAGCCTGAAAGCCTCATAGTTTCATTTTTTAAAAAAGTTCTATTCTGCGATGTAGTAACTCAGAATCAGTTATCACTCTGAGCTTTAGATCAGGCATTTGGTCAGATGTGGTTAGATATGCAGAATAAGAGCAAGGGGAAGCTAAGTTTTTTCTAATATCTATTACTAAGTAAGTTGGAAAAGAGAGGCAGTGTTCATAGCAACAACCACTTACCCATCACCAGATTCAGGAGCAGGGAAGAAGGTATTCTGTACTGTAATTGGAATATCAAGCAGGGCATGTTTTGTGGAGATTTGAACATGCAAATCCAGAGTTTGAAAAGAAGGCTCAAGTTCACAGTACATATTTCAGGGAACTCTTAAAAGGACTGAGAATGAAACTATAGGTTGAAAATTAAAGGATTTTGAAGGGAAGATAACAATTAAAGCAGATTTTTGGAAGGACTCTTCAGGTTGAGGGCAAGAGAGGTGATTTTTCAAAAGGCAGTGAGCCAGCTGCCATGAGGAGGCCCCACGTGGCTACCTGCAAGTCCGGCAGGTGAACCCCGGTGTCAGGAGCAGAGCAAGCACATGCAGGCTGCAAACACATAGGCCTTGGAGAACAGGAAGTCCAGACGCGGCGGCTGCCCTGAGTGAAACTCAACTAATAGAAGAGGCAGTGCTGCCAGGGAGAAAGCTCGAAGGCCTTCGAGAAAGGTTAGCACAGCATCACCAGTCTGCTGTGGTGTGGGCCTGCAATCCCAGCTCCCTAACAGGCTGAGGCAGAAGAATGACAAGTTTTAGCCAGACTGGGCAACTAAACAAGACTTTATATCAAAATAAAGCACTAAATATGGGTGGAGGATGGAATCATGTGCAGAAAGTTTTGGGATCAACCTTGGTGTCACATTAAACAAACAAAAAACACAGCTTCATCACTGAAGCAAACTCCAAATTCCACATTGCCCAAGTCTTCCACTGAGTGGATCACTGGGCCTAATTCTACAGCACTAAATAGGCCTACAGCACATTTCAGCAAGTAGTTCTTTGACTTAAAAACCTCTCCTAACTTCCTACTTGGCACCGAATTTAAATTGTGACACATGCATTTTCTCAGAGTAGGAAGAAAATATCTCAAAGAGGCAAAAGTAAGTGCAAAACACAGGAAAATAGTAGTATTCCTCCACCTAGGTAAGTCAGATGGTGTTTGTGTTTTAAAATATTAGTATCAACAAGTAAAAATGAATGGGTTCTGCTGTGTGCTGGGCAGATGAGATATTTTATCTTACTGCCTATAGTCACTCTACAGAAGTGATCCATTTGCTTAGCCCAGACACTTATTTTTAGATGAGAACCAGCACACAAGATGATTTTAATCACAGGTCTCTCTTTCCAAAGATTTTTCTCTCCACTATACTCTAAAGTTCTGAGGTTCAAACTCTAGAGCTGTGGTTTAAAATAATGTTAATAATCTGGAAGCACTGGTTTTCCTGAAGCAGAAGTCTGTGTAGTCATTTCAGACAGAAACTAATGTAATAAGGGGTGGAAAGAGGTTGGAAGTTCTGTTCTAAATCATACAATAACGTTTCATAAAACCCAACATCAATGAGATGGAAGAAAACCTATTTTAGAATTACATTTTTGAAGACTGCTTCTGTAAAGATATCACATTTATGGATAAAGAACAATAAGAAACTTTCTTAATCTTGAGTACATTTATCGTGATTCTTGCATTATCACTTGCTAAAGCTGAGACTGCACACATACCAGGGAAAGCCAGGCATCTGAGGAGTCATCAAAGAATTGAGACATTCACAGTGCTAGGCACTGGAACAAATAATTTCAGTGGTCCCCAAATTTAATGAAAGAGGGATGGGGAGATAGCCCTGTGGCACAAGTGCCTGTATGGCAAGGGCAAGGTCGTGAGTTTGAACCCCAGTCCCACAAAATACATAAATAAATAAATAAATAAATAAATACTGAAGGAAATTCTATAAAATAGGAGCTTCACAGTTCATATATGCTCTTTAAGAAAAAAAAAAACTACATCTTTGCCTAGGTTAAGTGTTATCACAGATAAACTAACATTTGTTAGGTAAGAGTTGGGCACAGTACCATAAAAATGTGTATACTAATTGGCACATGCTCACACCCTGGGAGGCCACTAGAAAACAGGTGACAGAACTGAGCCCTCTGACTCAGTGTCACCTCACCTATCTGGACATCACAGTCTTCCTTCAGAACCTGAAAACTGCATCTGACCTGCCCCCACAACCAATGGCATTGCTTCCATTGTCAAATATGAGCCACATGCAAAAGAAAAATTAAACTGCAAAGTGCACAGAAATGGAAAGTAGTGGCATGATTCTTAAAGAAAATTCCACTTACTAGAAGATAATTACCCCAAGATTTTAATTGATATGCTATTAGAGATTTCACTAATGTTAAAAATACATATGTGGAATAATAAAATAGCAACTGACCCAAATATCACAGTGTAATACGTACACCTGTGGAAAATGTTGCAGAGCTTAATTGTAATTGATTTAGGTTAAGCTTTATTTTTTTGTTTGTTTGTTTTAAATCATGTATTTGTTTGGTATAGGGTCTCCCTATGCATCTCCAAATGGTAGTGATCCTCAGGCTCCCCAGCATGGGGATTTCAGGGGTGTGTCACCACACCCAGTTTCAATAGTTGGCACAGCATGCGGTACTGAGGATCAACCTGGGTCCTTGTGCCAGGCAGGCAGGCACTTGGACCACTGAGTTTTCATTTAAAGCTTACCTAAATCAGGCTTAAAACTTGTTTCTTGAACTCATTCCTTTTATTAACATAACCATTATCTATGATTTTGTGTGTTTTCTGTTAAGATAGCAAAATTTTGGTGTTTTCACAAAGAATTTTCAAAAACTATTTCGTCTGAAGTCATAAAACATTTTATGATAAAGTAAAACACTGGCTATCACATTTCAGTTAAATATAAGACATTTAATAGCTATTATGTTTCTAATTCCAGTCTTTACATTAAAGCTTAATTGGTATTGCCAAAGCAATTTACAAAGGTGTAAGTTAGAAATTGCTTCAGAAGACAATGCTAATCTCAAGTGTAGCAGAACTGTTTGGAGCTTAAGCTTAATTTTACAACTCAGCCAGTGGTCTGCCTGTTTTATACCAGACTAGACTAGAATAACAATGAGTTTTATTTATCAGTGTATCCTCCTATCAGTTTGTGTCAAATATCCTGTTTCTGGCTTCTTATTACTCCTTTATTCTTAATATATTTCAAAGTTAGCATATCATCAATAGATATTGTACTTCCTTTAATATGTCCTTAATAATTCTAATTGGAAGTAGCTACATATGGTATTGATCCTAACTGCAGAGTAAAACAGTTCCTTCCACACTGATTCCAAACCGTAGATTCATCTCAAAAGATTGGACAAATGCTTTCAGTATTATTATGTTTCCTTTTAAAAGTGATTTTACTGTTTCCCCTTCATAATTTATTCATGTACCAAAATATGTATGTCAGCTGAGAACATAACCGAGTTATCTTAGATGGCTTATCTACCTGGGTTTCTGGCAGTTTTGCTGTCATTTACAAAGGAGTTGTAACCAAGTATCACCTTTAGTCTCTACACTGCAGACCACACTCTTGGGGAAGACACGTAGCTAAGTGACTGGCCTTCTGCTGGATATGAGAAGTGACTTTCACTGGAACCATGCTGAGCTCCACCTTCTTTTCTTTAATGTAGTTTCCTAATGTTTAGTGGAGACCAAAACTCAAAATTACAGGCAGGGAAGTTTGCACTGCTGTTTGTTTCTGCAGTCAGTAGAGTGTACAAACCGCCAAGCTCCTATTAATTAAGGTGTTCTCTGGGTAAATGTCACTTAAATAAGTCTCACTGAATCGAGAACACTAAATTGCAAATGGAAAATGATTAACATTTATATTTTACTCAATTCACAGAGAGCAAGACATAAAAAATTCCTGCTAAAAGCTGACATACACATATGGACTTCGGTAAGGAAAGCCTCTTCATGAGTTTCTTTAGCTCACTAAAGAAACTGTTACTTTCTTATTAGTGTTAAAAAGCAGCCATTTTTGAAGGGTTGTAAATATTTTTCCCATTAAGCTTATTTAAAAGTTGGTCGATAGTAAATACAAGTTCTACACACAAATGCATGCACACACACACACACACACACACACACCTGAGAATTCACTAAGAATAGCTATCGTAATTCATCAAGCTTAGATAAAATCATGGAATTTAGCAGAATTTATAATGAAAGCCCTTCTATTTACCTTAGACATAAAATGAAGTAGTTCCCAATGTGTATAAGAAAACACCAGAAAAAGAAAAGAATCTAGGCACAATTAAAATAATGGGTGGTTCTAAGTAGCAACAATTCACATAAATATAATTGCTATATATTTACTGACATTTACAACTACTTCGCAAGAGATTATAAAAGCTGAATTGGTGCAACCTTTCAAAATCCTAAATTTATGAGATCAAAAGCAAACAGAGAAATTTGATAAAGCACTCACACAAGGCCAAAATCAAGCATCCTCCTAAAGAACATTCATTGAATTTGTACTGGACAGAGCCTCCTTGCCATGATACCTAATTGTTATGCAAAAATATAAACTACTCTTTCTAATGGCTTGCATTTCAAAGTATTTATCATGCTCTTAGGACTTTTCAGTAAAAACATACTCCTTTATTATAAAAATCTCTCTGCTTCCTTTCACTTGTCATTCATCCCCCTTTTTTTTTTTTTTTTGTCTTTTTGAGACAGGGTCTTGCTATGCAGTTGAGGCTGGCCTTGAGCTCACTTTTGTAGCCCAGGCTGGTCTCGAACTCACATCAATCCTCCTGCCTCAGCCTCCCAAGTGCTGGGATTACAGGCGTGAGCCACCACGCTCGGCCTCATCCCCTTTTTTACATTTTATGAAAAAAGGTAAAACAAAGTTTCATAACAAAACAACAGGAGAATGACAATAGTTAATACATTTCATATTGTGATCTTTAAAGTAGACCTTCAGAATATAAGACCTGAACTTTAAAATTTTCTCTAATCAGTATTAGCACAAACCTTCCCTTCCAATGAACCTAGGAGACACTAATAGTAGGAGACACATAGTATGACTGATTTGCTTTTTGTCCTTAATTGAGAAAGATGTCTAGAAATCTGAAAGAAGAGGAGTAGCTACAGAAAAGGACACTGTGAAATGTGACTAAATGTGATTACGTGTTAATATCACATTATCAGCTCAATAGATGATAAGTGTATTCATTAGAAACACTTACATGAGTATATATTCAATTCTAATTTTTCTCAAACTAATCTTTTACATGTTTATTAGTCGTAGATTTTATATACCAGTTGCAGACATGAAGTAAACATTTTGGTCTATTTTTTGTGACTGTCAAAATATTTTTTCAACTTGTTTAAAGGGGCTGTTTGTTTCACAAAACCAATCTGCCTTGTGGATATTTTGATAGATACTAAAAATCAAACAATGTACATATCCTACAGGTTTTTTTTTTTTTTTTTTTTTGCTTTTTTTGTGGGACCAGGGTTCGAACTCATGACCTTGCACACTTGCTAGGCAGGTACTTCTGCTACGGAGCTGTCTCCCCAGCCCCTTCTACAGGTATTTTTAAAAGTTACTGAAAGCATTATACCTAACCATACACAAGTACAAGCTGTTTCTGTGAGCTCTCCCTATCTGACTTTGAGTCTAGTCACTGACTCAAATCAGTGGTCTAACTGATGCTTGACTCCTGTATTTATGGCTGTAATACTCTTTAAAAGCCATAGAGAATGGCAGAATGCCTTGGTCTACTTAAACCATCGCAGAATCGCACCCTTCCTGTTTATGGTTTTGATGATATTTCCAGGTTGACAACCCATCGAGTGAAATTCATCTGAATCTGAGTTCCATGAGATCCTTACAACTTACAATGTGTGAGGCATTATCTTTTTGAACTTTCCCAAGTTCTGCCCAGAGTACTAACGGAACTCATTGCATACAAGAGGAACGTAAGCACATTAGGCACGCTTCTCATGTGGTATGCCAAGAAGGGCTGTGTGATGTGCCTTTCTTTTTAAAGGACTGAAATGTGAAGCTCATGAGATCATCAAGTCAGTTTCCCCTTTCAAGATTTCAAACCATGATAAAGCATCGTCTCAGAGCTTGTAAAATATTATTTTGCTCAATACAAAGAAACACAGTGAGGGTGACATTCTTATCTCTATCTCGGACAAGTGAGTTGTGCAGGTCTTTGAAACTTATCATAGATTATGGAATCCATAATTGACAGACATTACATCCTAGTCAACTGAATTGTGCCCCCAACCAATTCCTTATCATGCTGGGCAAATAGAGATACATTCTGATGCCACTTCTTACATATTTTAATTCAATTTGTATGCAATATTTATTTAAACTTATGTGTCTGATTTATTTCACTTAACAATATTTTTTCAAGATACATTCACTTTCTTAAAAATGGTTACAAATGTATTTCACTTTATGAGAGTCATATTCCATTATGCATAAATACTACATAAAGAGCAAAAGAAGGGCCAGCAACATAGCTCAGCAGAGTAAACAGCTACTTATGCAAGCACAGGGACAAGGGTTCGATTACCAGTACCAGATTCTGTGCTGGCCCCACCCCCCATATGCACTGAGTCAGCCACTGAGACTGGGCGTGGTAGTGCACACTTGTAATCCCAGAACTGGAGAGGCTGAAAATAAGATCATTAGGAGTCTGTACAGCATAGTGAGACCCTGTACCAAATACATAAATTGAAAAAAGAAAAGAAAAGAACAAAGGAAATGCTAGATAAAAAGAGAGATCTTCAAAAAAAATGGGGAAGACAACAAGGGATAGAGGAGAAAGAGGAGGGTAGGGATGAAAAAACTCAAGACGTTTCATGCTCATGTACCAACTTTCCACAGGGAATGTAAATTTATGTACCAAGATAAAGAAATAATGAAAAAAGAAAAAGAATGTTTTATGAATGAAATCACATGGTATATAATCTTTAGGGTTTTTTTTCTCTCAAAAAGTTCAATTTTCTCAAATTCCATCATTTCTGCATGCACCATTAGTTGATCCTCTTTATAGATGAGTAGCACCCTGGGATATAAATGCAGAACAGTTCACTTACTCAACCTTGTTGTGAAAAACAGTTGTTTTCAATTTGGTACTATTTCAAATAAAGCATCTATGAACACTCATATGCAATTACATGTGAATAAAAGTGTTCCTGTCTCTGCAGTAAATATGCAAGAGCATGACTGCCAGGTAGCTGCATATTTAGACAGAATTTCAAAATTAGCCAGAGAAATTAGACAAGAAAGGAAGAGTGTCACTTGTCCAATTGTTCACGTATCCTCACCAGCAAGTGACATGAGCTTATACACAGAAAATTATAAACTCTCCACCAAAAACTTTGGAATAATAAATTAAGTAATGTTTTAGTGTGCAAAATAATGTACAGATACTTGGACTGCTTCTGTACACTGACAACAAGTCACCCTCACACTAAAGTTTAAGGAAGCCACTCCATTTGCACTATAGCTACAATGAAACAGAATACTTAGGAATAAATGTAATCAGTAAGAGAAAAACATGTACTAAACACCAGTATACTAAACATATACTGACACAATAAAAAGAAATACATCCTGTGGTCACAGATTGGAGGGGTTAATATTAGGATGTTCACAAGGGATCTAAAAATTCCAGGCAATTGCCATCAGAAGCACAATGACATTTTTCACAAAGAATCTTTCTTTTTTTAAAAGCATTTTAAAATTGTGCAACGACAAAACATCTCACATAGAATAATCTTGAGCAAAGAGATCAGAGCTAGAGGCATTACACTATTTGATTTCAAAATATATCACAAAGCTGCAGTAAAGAGAAACAAAGTATAAGGTATTTGCATAAAAATATAAAAACAGACCACTAAAATAAAATGTGTACTTAAAATCACTTGACTGACAACAACACTGCCAAGAACACAGCACAGAGGAAGTCTCTTCAGTAAATGGTGTTGGGACAGCTAGGGTTTCACAAATAGCAGAATGAAATTAGACTCATCTCATGCTACATACAAAAATCAACTCAAAATGAATTAAAGATATGAACTTAATACCTGAAACTATATAGCTTACACAAGGAAATAAAGAAAAAAAAATCCAAAACACTAGTCTGGGCAATGATTTTGTTTTCGGAAATGACTTAAAAAACTTGCGGCTAAAACAATTGTAAAAACAGAAAAATGAAATCACATCAAACTAAAAAGCATCTATCCACCTATGGAAGAGTCAACAGAATGATAAAAAAAGCTAGAGAAAAGGAAAACATTATTTACAACTCAGATATATAATAAGACGTTAATATCTAAATAAATCACTCTCCAGCAAAAGAATAAAAACTCAGTTAAGAATCAGGCAAAAAACCTGAATAAATATTTCTTAATAGGAAACACATCAAAGACTAACAGGTATGTGAAGAAAATTCTTAAAATTACTAAACAGAAAACTATAAAATTACAATTAGATATTGCCTTATACCTGTTAGAATGGCAAGTATCAAAAAGACAAACAGTAACAGTTACTGGCTTAGATGTGGAAAAAAAGTGCATACTTGTAGGCTGTTAATGGAAGTATAAAATAATATTGTCATTATGAAAAACAATAAGTTCCTTAAAAATTTGGAATAACATTACCTCATGGTACAAGCCATCTCACTAGAGAGTACACATCCACAGGAAAAGATGTCGGTACATTGAAGAGATGCCTACGCTGCAGTTTTATTCATAACAGCCCACCGATGTAATCAAACTAAGGACCCATCAATGTATGAACAGATAAATAAAATGTGACAAAAACACATAGAGGTATAAAGAACCTTCAAAAGAGATTTGCAACAATGCAAATGAACCTGGGGGATGCTATGATAATACAAAAATCCAGGAACAGATTTCACCTAAATGTGGAGTCTAAACAAAGTTAAACTTACAGAATCAGAAGAGTGTTGGTACCCAAGGAAGGGGAAGTGAAAAAATAGATGCCTACCTAAGGTACAGAGTTTCAGCTCTCAAGGAAAAATAAGTTCAAGAAATCTAATGCACAGCATGGTTACTGTACACAATAATAAAGGTCTGTAGGGCTGGGGTGTGGGCCAGTGTGCAGCACTCGCTCAGCACAGGCAAGATCTTGGTTTAATCATCGGCATCACAAAATGATGGGGATGGGGATGGGGATGGGGATGGGGATGGGGA
>PVJA010005530.1:0-78536 GCA_004027025.1 Myocastor coypus
GCAGCCTACATGGATGGGCTCTATGCAGCCTACATGGATGGGCTCTACACAGCCTACATGGATGGGCTCTGTGCAGCCTACATGGATGGGCTCTACGCAGCCTACATGGATGGGCTCTACACAGCCTACATGGATGGGCTCTATGCAGCATACATGGATGGGCTCTATGCAGCCTACATGGATGAGCTTTATGCAGCCTACAAGGATGGGCTCTCTGCAGCCTATATAGATAGACTCTATGCAACCTACATGGATGAGCTCTATGCAGCCTATATGGATGGGCTCTGTGCAGCCTATATGGATGGGCTCTGTGCAGCCTACATGGATGGGCTCTGTGCAACCTACATGGTTGGGCTCTATGCAGACTACGTGGATGGGCTCTATGCAGCCTCCATGGATGGGCTCTACGCAGCCTACATGGATGGGCTCTATGCAGCCTACATGGATGGGTTCTATGCAGCCTACATGGATGGGCTCTATGCAGCCTACAAGGATGGGCTCTCTGCATCCTATATAGATAGACTATTCAACCTACATGGATGAGCTCTATGCAGCTTACATGGATGGGCTCTGTGCAACCTACATGGTTGGGCTCTATGAATCCTACATGGGTGGACTCCATGCATTCTACATAGATGGGCTCTACACAGCCTACATGGATGGACTCTACATATCCCACATGGATGGGCTCTACGCATCCTACATGGGTGGACTCTATGCATCTACATGGATGGTGTAGGTCAGTCTTTGAGTGAGATCTTGAAACTGTCAAGAGACAATGTCACCATCATCAGTGCATCATGGGAGACAGTTCACAGCAAGATGATTTTAGCAAATGGACAGAGTATACTCTAAAATAACAATGTAAGTACAGTATAGTAAATCTTTGAGCTGACAACATAGTCACTAATTATTGTGTCAAGTAGTAGGCACTGTACAGAATTCTATGTGCTTTACTTTCATATGATAAGCAGTGCAGTAAGGTTTTCACATAAGCCTCGCCACAGTTGAGTGAGCAATGTCCTTCTCCACAGGCATGCCATGACTGTGATGTCACCAGGTGACAGGAACTTTTTTAGTCCATTAAACTTTTATGGGACAACTATCACACATGTGGTCCATCACTGATGACAATGTCATTATGCAGCACATGGCTACTTGTTTTTCAGGAATTTATGGTTTAACCAGGCTGAATATGTACCAGATCTAACATTTGAGAACATATAGATATAAGATTGTGTGCAACATTACCTTAATTTCTTTATAGAAAAGCTACTCAGTTCCTTTAATATATTTATGTGCACTGAGAAAAATGAATAAAATGAGCAGAAATCCCAATTTTGTAGACTAAAGATTTCTTTGCTCACCTCTGTAAGGAATAATTAGTAATATCTTTCATGAAAGTAGTTTTCCACAAAAATATCCTTTTAGAAAGTGAAGTGATAGGCTAACAGTGCCTAACACAAGACATTACTAATCAAGACAAGATTCATAGATAGGAGTCTTGAATTGTACTTTGAGGGAGGAAGGCCTGTCAGGGAGAAGTTGAGAATAGACAGGACAGGGAAGAATAAGTGTTGTCCTTACTTATGAAGAGGAGGGCAAAGAACTAGGTATAAATTAGCTTAACTTTGCTTAACAGTAAAGCAATCATGTCAAGTAAAGAATATGTAGGTAGAAGTTACTAGAACAGATCAGTGGTCCAACTGTAAAGCAAGGTCTTCACCAAGACCGTGCTTGCAGGTATACCTCTATAGACATGATTATGGACAGACACAGATATGCAGCTAAGGGCAGCTCATTAACCCTGAAGGGGCTATGACTGTGTGTGGTTGGCTCAGGTGGGCACCGTGAGCTGTTTGGTGAACTGGACGTCATTTTCCACAAAGTCCATTTAGATGAGCTGAAGCACACCTGAACAGCTGTAATTTTTTTTTTTTTTTTTTTTTTTTTTTTTTTTTTTTTTTTTTTTTTTTTTTTTTTTTTTTTTTTTTTTTTTTTTTTTTTTTTTTTTTTTTTTTTTACTAAAAAGCACAGAGAAAGGAGGACATGGGAGAAGAGGAAGAGGAACTGCGGGGATTTCATTGAGAAAGGGGAAAAAAGAATGCCACTGCTCTGAGGATCACAGACACAACCATCAGCTCCACCTTTTCCAGCTGTTTCTGCAGTGACGAGTGCACAGCCTTTAATACCCTTGTGAACTGGGGCTGAACCTCTGTACTTAGCTGACCTTAACCAACAAGTAACGTGATAAAGACTTTGGCCTTTCTCAAAGCAAAGCATTGGTCTTTGAGAGGCAATCTTCACTGGGGTATCTGGAGAGGTGATCATTCCTGACGAGAGCGTTTCAGTAGCCAGCAAGGTGGCACACACAGTGGTGCTACTTGGGAGGGTGCAGCAGGGTATTGTAAATGTGAAGTCAGCCAGGACCACTCACCAGGATCCTGCCCCAGAAAGAAAAACGAGTGTAGGGGGGGTCGGAGGGGGGGGCGAAGGTCACTGCAAGGGCTCTTTATCAATGTTCTGAAAACAAAAGTTCTTGCTTCTTAGGTCATGCCAGATAACCCAGCAATGTGATTTCCATTGAGTAAGGGTCATTCCGGATTGTGTTTAGAGTGGGGGTTTTCCCCACAAGAAAGAGCAAGGATACAGCCTGGAGTTGGAGTGGTAGGCTATGCTCAGAGGACCTGGAGACTGGGTGCATGAGCGTGGAAAGAAGCAACCAGTCAGAGCTGTGTAATGTCTAAGGGCGATACGGGAACCTTCTGGACCTACTCTGGTGAGCAGTGAGAGTGGTTTCACGTGGAAACCAGCACAAACTTTGAAATGATTACGAGCACGGGAAGGCAGAGGAGGCCTAGAAGGAAACTGCATCTGCCACTGCCCCCGCACCTGTGCTTAAACAGGGGCGCCTACAAGCCACACAGCCAAGACACCAGGTGGAGCTACTGCCCACTGCGAAAGACAGCGAGCTCGTGGATTCACGCCTGAGATATTCATAAACCACGATCTCCACCATGTTCATATGTTCATGATGCTGAGAACATAATCCAGAACTACTTGGCATGCCAAAAAGAAACTCAGGACTTTTTTTTTTTTCAACTGTTCTCAAACATGTAAAGAAAGTATGTGTACAATAAATGGAAATACACAACCTCAGCAGAGAAACTCCAGCTATCGCACAAAGTGAGCAGAGATTTATGCCTAAGTATTCAACACCTAAAGTGCTAAGAATTTATTAAGATTAAAGACAGGCCTGAAATAGAAATGTCAGTAAACTTGAAGGCAGATCAATAAGAATTCTCCAACCTGATGAACTGAAGCACAGAAACAAAAATAATGACATGGGGAGCTCACTGACTTGTTAGTTATTATCAAAAAGTATAACATAGGTCTAGCAGAGAGAGTGAGACAGGGACAGAGGGGGAAGCAGATTTTTTTTTTTTTTTTTTTTTTTTTTTTTGGTGGCTGCCTCTGCCTGCCCTGGGGGTGGGGCTGACACGGCATGTGGTGCCAGGGATCAAACCGTGGTCACTGTGGTTGCCTAAGCTTTCCTAAGCAGGTGCCTTAGACCACTGCACCATCTCACCAGCCCAGAAAAATATTAAAATAAATAATAGCAAATTTTTATCCAATTTGTTAAAAAATAAATAGATTTACAGATTCAAGAAACTACAAACTACAAAGAAGGTAAACGCCCTCCCCACCCAAAACCCATACAAACAAAATCTAAATGTCATTCATAGGAGCCGGGCATGGTGGTGCACGCCTGTAATCCCAGCACTTGGGAGGCTGAGGCAGGAGAATCGGTACGAGTTTGAGACCAGCCTGGGCTACAAAATTCAGCTCAAGGCCAGCCTGAACTGCATAGCGAGACCCTGCCTCAAAAAGACAAAAAAAACCCCAAAATGTCATTCATAAAAAGCTGCTGATGACAACATAAAGAGGCAGGTTGAAAGAAGACAGTTTATAAAAGAGTTCTATTTTATGAGGGGACCAATATTCCGAGTGGCTGCAGTTTCTTAGCAGAAACTCAAAGGGCTAGATGGAAATAGCATCTTTAGTGAAAGAGTGACCCACTGTTCTGGAACACCGAAAGCATCTTTCTTTACTTTTTGTTTTTAATTTAGTACTAGTGATTTAACCTTTGTTTTGAGCTCCTTCCCCAGCCTATACATCTGCCATCTGTCCATCCATCCTTCTGTCCTTCCATCCATCCATCCATCTGTCTGTCTGTCTATGTATCTATGTATCTATCTATGTATCTATGTATCTATGTATGTATGTATGTATGTATGTATCTATGTATCTATCTATCTATCTATCTATCTATCTATCGTCTCACTAAATTAATTAGCCACATGAGCTGGGCTTGAACTTGCAGTGCTTCTACTTGCCCCCCTGCAGTGCTGGGCTCACAGATTTCTGCTGCCACACTGGTTTTTCCCTAATAACCTAGCTTCTGTAGTTCCTTAAGAAATTCATTATTTCACTTGCCTCACAGATGGGGAGTTTGTAGCTGTTCCCCTGAAGCTCCCCCACCTTGCACTTGGGATTGTGAGCTTTACCTGCTGGCTTTCCCACTGCATCAGCACGCTGGTGAGTAATATGGGTTAGGGCTTAAGGCCTGCCTTGTGCATTGCCGGGGTTACACCACTGACTTTGTGGATATGAGGCAGGCACTCACCTTAGCTGTGTGTAACTCCGCATCAATGGGAGGGAGGGAGGGAAGGAGGGAGGGAGGGAGGAAGAGAGGGAGAAAAGGAAAGAGGGGGAGGGAGGGAGGGATAGAGAGACAGAGACAAAGACAGAGATGGAAAGAGACAGACAGAGACACAGATAGGAACAGAGACAGAGAGATAGAAAGACAGACAGGCAGACAGACACAAAGACAGAGGCAGAGCTGATGGTTCTGTTCTTACAGGAATGGGTAGCTTAGGGATTAGGTTGTTTCAATATTTTTGAGAACCTTATACAAAAAGATACTGTAATGCTGTTTACAGCAAGGTTAAAGAAATAAAGCTGTTTGATATTCATATGTAAACACAGAGGCCTTAGTTTTCACAAAGTTTTTTTTTATTCAGACTCATAGTGATCCGTCTGTTTATAGCCTTCCAAGAGCTGGGATTACAGGCTTCTGCACCATGCCCAAGTCTCAATTGCCATTTCAGTGCACCCTGGGGGATCAAACCCCTACCCCTGTGCCTACTTGCAGGCACTTTAATCCTCTGAGCTATTTGGCTGGCCCAAAATCTTCATTCTTGATACACAAAGTTATGTAAATGCATCATATTATTTCCTTGGACACATTTTAATATGACACCACTAAAAAGCAGGTGGGCATGGTAGAACATGTCAATAAGCCAGCTCTTGGGAGGCTGAGGCAGGAGGATCACCATGAGTTTGAGGCTAGCCCAGCCTACATAGTAAGTTCAAGGACAGCCCGAAGTCTAGCGCAAGGCCCAACTTCAGAAAAAAAAAAAAAAAAAAAAAAAAAAAAAAAAAAAAAAAAAAAAAACAATAAGATAAACAAAGAGAGCCTTGCTATATCCATTTTAGCCTTCCTCTTCCTTTACTGACCAAATAAAAATCAAAGAAGGTGAATCTGATACAGATATTCTTCTTGCTCTTCTAGTTTATTTGCCCCCTCCTCAACTGCTAGTCCTGAGGGACGGAACTACTAAGTGCTTCACAGCCTCTTCACGCTGGCAGTATTTGCTAAGATTCTGGGGCTTGTTTTCCTTCCTTAAATATGTGCATGTGAACCAAGAAGTGCTTATCGACTACCAAGTTTGAGAATCAAAGTAAGCAGAACTGGATTTTGAAAATCAAAGTGAGCAGAATTCAGCTGGTGCTGGTTTAGAGCAGCTCCACTTGCGCCTCTGGTGGAGCAGAGTGAGGAGCACTTGGTGACGGAGGGCCTCAGCCACTGAGTGTGCGGGAAGATTTGTTCCTGTGGCTTGGTTTTTAGACATCAGTTCTTTCCTGTCCCATTCATTAGCCTTAACCCCGATGTGAACTCTTTAAAATTGAGGAGGAATTCTAAATAAGTATTCTCTTGCCTTGCAAAGCGTTCTGGAAGAATCCTGTAATCACAAGCCACACACTACAATGGGTGTGTTCACAACTCTTTCCTAGTCTCAGTCACTTTTGTTCTTTTAAGTCCCACTATCCTGACCTATTAAAACAAATAACTAAGCCAGCGCGTGTTTCAAAATTTCAAATTACATTTTCTTGATTTAGAATTTTTAATATGCCCTTTTCTTCTGAAACTCAGATTACATATTATGAAGTAATTTGGCACGATCGCTAGAATATCTCAACAATGAGAAACCTTTTAGTACTGCTACAAAGCTTCCCTCCCTCTTCGGCCTTTCAACTACCTGTGTCCTACACGGTCAGTGCCAGGACCACGGAGTGCTGCTAATGTGTTCTCTTCTCTCTTTCTCATAAAAATCCTGGACACATGTTATTGTCCACCAATTTAAGGCTTCATTATTAGGAAAATTAAATGAAGCATCCCAAGTGGCAGAGCCAGTATGGAGCAGAGCCTACCCTCTGGGACACGTGGAGCTGGCTCCAGGCTACACTGCACTGCTTCCCACCTGTCTCTTTATATTGTGCTTATAAAGATAGCAGCTAATCAAATTATGGGCACAGATTGTCATCAAATTACAATGGTTTGATTTGCATTTTTTTTCTTTGTGATGGTACAAAAGTAGTATACATTCAGTAAAGATTCTGTTTTGAATTTTGATCTTTTCCCACTGGTTCAATGCAGCCCAACTGATGTCCTCTTACGGAGCTGCCAGCACCAGGGAGCTGGGTCTGCAGCCAGCAGGGTGGGGAGAATCTAGGGCTCTAACATGCCCTGAGTGAGTAAGCAGTTCCATAGATCAGGCAACCACATGTGTATTCCAACTGTATTTTTACCCTGCCATGGTTTATTGGGAGCAGCATCTGTATTAGATAAGCAATATATATATATATATATATATATATATATATATATATATATGCTATGTTTGTTGTATGGATATTTATTATACATTACGTTTATATAAGACATGTAATATATATTATTTTACTACAAACATACTATTCTATACATACCATATTATAATATGTTATGTATGTACTATACTATACATAGTATATACTGTATATACTATATATACAATAGTACATAAAAACAAATGTTATTAGAAAATTGTATAATATCAATCAAATTCATTATGTAAATAAGCATATGTAATTTACTATGTGCATTATAAACCCCTGATGTGTCTGCAAAAATTTGAGAGTAGAATTCTTGAGAAACAAAGTAGCTTTGGCAGATGCCATTACACACACAGTCCGAGCCAGGGTTCTGATATTATTTATTTATTTGTTTTGTCTTTTTGAGACAAGGTCTCTCTATGCAGTTCAGGCTGGCCTTGAGCTCACTGTTGTAGCCCAGGCTTGTCTGGAACTCGCACTAATCCTCCCTCCTCAGCCTCCCGAGTGCTGGGATTACAAGCATGCACCACCATGCCCGGCTCTGTGTTCCTTAGTTGTGTATCCTAAAGTGAAGCATTCCTGCATCATAGCTATGCAGCACCTCAGGCCATGACCGCGTGTCTGCATGGGTCAGTCTCCTAATGTCTTTGTCATTTGTGCTATGCTAGAAAACTTCTGACGAATTATTTCAGCCCATGGGGTAGGTGATGTTTTTCTAAAAGCAGCTTGTGTTAGTTACATGGAAACTTAGACAAATTTTTGTTTACAAAATTGGTCACTTTATTTATTTATTTATTTATTTATTTATTTATTTATTTATTTATTTATTTTGTGGTACTAGGGATTGAACTCAGGACCTTGTGCTTGCCAGGCAGGCACTTACTCCACTGAGCTATACCCCCAGCCCTAATTGATCACTTTATTAAAAACTAATGTTATGCCTTGCTTTGGTAATGTGGAAATACAGTAACCTGCATCAGAACAAATTTATTGCTACTTCTTGATGGTGACAGAGTTCCTGCTGTGCACCAGAAAAGCACGCAAGGAGACCCCGTGTACCTACATGACGGGTGGCTGCTGTGTTAGACTAGTTATTAAATATTTTTAATAGCAAGTCTAGTTATAAAATATATACAGCCTGAGTTTTCCTGTGTTATATTAAATGACAAAGATAAATCTTTAATAAATAACCCTGGCACTCCTATTTTATACACTATAAACATTTGGTTTAGAACTAGAAGCACATATTTTCTTTGCAATCCATAAATTCATTTCTCAAAACATTCCAGTTTAACTTAATGGTTTGACTGAATCAGCTCATTTCTGCCTGATAAAGATGCAGTCAAAGGAAAGGTGGGAATGAAATCAAGGAGATCGAAGGGTCCCACTTCCTATTCAAGAGCACAGTTGTAAAGGCCTTAAATCATCTTGAAAAAGATTGCTTACTTTTAATAGGCATGCGTCAACATAATGCGGCTGTGCTAAATTGATTAAATTGATTAATGATCAAATAATTAAATTATTGATTAAATTGATTATTGATTGTTTTAGTTACTTTTTGCTCGTTGCTGGGACAAATACCCAACACTCAAAATGAAGGAAGGAAAGGTTTATTTAGCTCCCAGTTTGTGGAGGTTTCAGTCCATATTCGGCTGGCCCGAGGCTGAGAGGAACAGAACAGAGAGCATCCAGTTCATGGCAGCGGAACAGCAACAAAATGGCGGCAGAGGTAGCCAACCAAACTCGGCAGCAGAGCAACAGCAACAGCTAGAGCTCCAGTCTGTCTCTCTGTCTCTCTTTATATTGCATTCAGGCTCTCCGCCTTAGCTCCCGCCCTAGGCTACACCCATAATCCCAGAAGTACTTCCACCCATAATCCCATCAGTGCTAAAACCTATAATCCCAGGGTTCATGGATCAAGTCTCAAACTCTAGAAGTCCCCGCCCAGTGACTCCATGAGGCTTTGGGGGGACAACTAGACATAAACCATAACATTGATTCAAATTGATTATTGATAAATGTGGCAGCATTTTCCGTGATAGAAGAAAAAAACTTCAAATGTAAATCTGACTGTCTGAAATGTTCATTGCTCAAGCTGATGCTTGGGTTTTTCTAAAGCTCAATCCTTATTTTGCCCCTGAAGAGATTTTTTTTTCCCCTTACCTTTACCATTCCTTACTAGGACAGGGTTTCCAGCAGCAGTTTCAAAGAGAAATGTCCTTGGCTCTGCGTAGCAGGCAGTTGCACCTGGCCCATGCAGCAAGTGATGCAGGGGGAGTCTAAGGAAGCAAAACCAATGAGGTAGAGCTTGAAAGATGAAATGCAAAGTCAAGTTATCATGAGACAAAGATATGCAGGAAAAATACAAGAGTGAATATGGCATTGGTTTACTAACAGGTGTAACTTAAAATACTTACAGAAAGAAGTAGATAATGAGGTAAAAAATAAAGGTACATATTTATAATTTTGAACTCTCAAGCAGATTCAGTAAAGGTCATGGGGTCTTAATGATATTGCCCTGCCCAAAATGATAACATTTGTATGGATGGTAAAAGCGATAGTGATCTGCCAGAGGGGATAAACCATGCATCCTAGCTCGGCTACTGGCTGAGAGCAGTGTGGAACTTCTAAACAGTTTTGGTATCCTAAAGCTGTGCTCTGCTTGACTTACAGTTGCACTACAGTGAATTACTGTGTGCAGTTCATCCTTAAAAGACACAAAGTACATCTAAATGTAAAGAGGTAGTTTAATTTATGCTGAGAATGGACAGTAGCACATGGAAGAAAAATTGAGCAATTGTTGAGAATTTCCATTTCCCAAGTGTAGGTTTGCCTTAGACTTTTCATTATTATTTACTCACATGTGTTGTAGTTGGGTTTACAAGGGAAACAATTTAATACAGGACACATAGTGCAGGAAGTCTTCCCATGTACTAGAGACCAAGGGGTCCAGCTGAGGGGCTGTATCCCATGATAATGACCTGCATGAGTCCAGCTGAAGACCTGGAGCCCATGACGAGGCTTCATGCAAGTCTAACTGAGGGCCTAGAGCAATGTCTAGGCCTAGACAGCAATGTCTCCTGCAGGCCTATTTCATGAGTCTGTGCTGAGAAGGCCCAAAGGTCAGTGGTAGAGGCTAGAATGTCCGTTCCAGCAGGATGAAGGATCTGCCCTGGAGCCAGCAAGCGACATTCAAGGTAATACCCAGAACTCCCCTAAAAAGTACCACAGCCCTCTTTAGCAAGTGAGGTCCTGAGCTCCTCCAGTGATGAGAACTGCCAAGCTTATATCAAGAGAGTCAGCACAACAGGCTTCTCCAGGAGACCGGGTTGTGTACCATTTCCCCCTCCAGAGCCAGGAAGCAGTGCTCAAGATGGGAACCAGAGCTCCCCCAAAGTGAACCACAGCCCTTCCAGGTGACAGCAAGGTCTAGAGCTCTTCCAACAATGAGAACAGCTGAGCTCATATCAGGGCAGCCAGCATGACAAGCTCCTCCAGGAGACCCAACAGACTCCTTCTTCCTCTCCAGCTCTTTCTGCTGTTGGAACAAGCCTCAGGTGGGCCCTCCATGCCTCACACCATGCTGATTTAGGTCAGCGGGGTGCCCTAAGCTGGCCGTCAGTTGTCAGTCTCACACAACACGCAATTGCCTAATAAAGGGTGGGCAACAAAATAGCTTATAGTCTTGTAATCAGTGAAAAAACTCATTTGTTATCTTAGTTTCACCACTGTGCATATTTATCACTTTTTTTCATCTTTTGCCTGATGTTTAAAAGATATTGCTTTTATTTCAATAATGACTTTTACCCAGTTATACAGGGAAAAAATCACAAATTCTGACAATACAGACAGAAAACTTACTGTTTTCTTTCTCTTTTGTTATTTTAAAGAGAATAAAAAATAAGAAAAATACAGAACTTCAATACAAGATGATAAGAAAATAACAATGATTGTTATATTACATATTGTTATCTTCAAAGTAGTTGTTCAGATTACCAGATATAGGCTTGCAAAATTGACCAAACAATTAAGCATTAACTGTTCCTTTCATTGAAAATAGTAGCACGATTACATTAGCTATCACAGCAATCATATATATATATATATATACATATATATATATATATTCCCCTTCTTCACTGTTTTTTCTCCTTTCTCCATCCCATTTCATTTATTCTTCCCTCTAGAGTAGTTTCTTTCCCTTTCAGAACATCAATCATAACTTTTGGGTTATATTTACTCCTTCCATTTCTTATACCAGGGAGACAATAAAAACAGTTTATTTTGATATATTCTGAAGGACTTTTAAAGAATCTACATTAACACATTAAATCTTACATATTTTTGTGAGAGTGAGAAAGAAAGGAGGGATGGAGAGAGAGAAGAAGAGAGAACAAACAAGCAAAACAAGTGGCCCCCCACATGAGTCCCCATTTGTCACTCTTCTTGATGTAACAATTAAAAATCGCAAGACTTCTGATGGAAAGAAAGCCCAACTGATAAATGTAAAACAAATTGACCTAATTTCTGAGTTCCTCAGATCCAAATGTCACTCCTAGAGAAGCCCTTCTTCAAGGATAATGGAGTTATTGGTCAGCCCCACATGGTCTCCATGGGCTACAACCTCCATGCTTCCCCTAACTGCAGTTGGCCGCTGGGGGAAGTCTCATTGATTCTGTACCAGAAATGCACATACTCTCCTCTTTCTACTACTGTCTTTTCTGTCAACAGGGAAGGGCAGAATTGCCACACACAAAAAAAATCAGAGTTCTTTCTAGACTGTTCTATCAATTTTCGGAAGGTCTTCTGTGAAAAAAAAATTCTAGAACATTATAAAATGTAGCTGTTTGGTCAGCTTTCAATGCTAGTTCTCTCAGATCAGACTTTTACAAAGGTAGGACAATAACTTAAGTAAACTGGAAATTCAGGGAAAAACTCAAATGATTTACTCTTCCTCTTCAGAAAAAAAAAAAAAAAAAAAAAAAAAAAGTTCAAGGGCTGGTGAGATGGTTCAGCCTGCTTGGGAAAGCTTAGGCAACCACCTGGACCGAGGTTCGATCCCCGACACCAGAGGCTGCGCCAGCCGCACCCCCCAGAGTGGTCCAAGCTTCTTCACAGGGGTGCCCTCACTCAGCTCTTGCCTGCTTGTCCGGTCCTCCCACCTCCTAACTCCTAAAAGCCATTCAGCTCAGTGACAGGTCCCCAGGAATTCTGCCTTGAAACTGTGCTCTCCCATTCTGCCTCCAGGGCTGCTATGGCATCTTTCTCCTAGATATTCTAATAATCTGTGTTTAACACCATCACTGCTTTTCTGTTGCTGCATTTTAATTACCTCTGTATCTGTCCTCACTATTACTCTATGATCTGGAAGGTGGAGACACGATGAATTCTTCTGTTGTTGAACACCAGTGTTGTTGAACCCGATACACTGGCACATAGTCCACCCTGAATAAATATTTCTTGAATAAGAAATTGAAAGCAACCTTAAGGGCAACAAGCACATTTAACTCTCACTCGCTGACGTCTCCACATGTGCTGCTTGCCTCAATTTCAATCTCACAACTTTACTTTGACTTCACTTCCAAAGCTTTGTCATTTTTAAAAAATTGTATATTGCTCTGCTCCTGGTTTTTGTTTGTATTTTTTTTGTGTGTGTGTTATACCTAAACTTTGGTTTCTGTTTTTATGTTGTTCTTTCTAAAGTCTTGTATAGCTATAACATGATTATAATGGGTCAGAATGGTGCATAAAAATTACGCCTCAATTTAAGTTTTCTACAATCTGTCCTTAACTATAAATCTGTGAATAATTTGAAATGATGTTTATGTTGTATGTTTCCATCTTCTTTGATTATCTTCAAATTCACAGTCAAGTTTCCTTTATAATTTGGCTTTATTCACTATTAATTTTAGATTATATTAGTCCATTTGTAGTTTTAAGATTCTGAATTTTTATAGGCAGATGTTGGTCAACTTCTGTATCCCAACCTAAAATTTTCAGAACTTGTTTCCTTCCTGAGGTTGAAATAGGACAAGCAACACATCCTAGGGAAGGACATTGGGACTGTTTATGAAGCATGTAGATAAATGGTACCTGACTTAGTTACAGAAGTGAAGCTAAAAATGGCTTCCCTGATGGCAGTTTTTAGTGCAGGAGAGTGACATCCTGTAGGGCAAGCAAAACACACAGATCAGGCAAGAAAAAGCATTTGGTGCAAATAAAATAGTCATGTGTCAGGGCTGGCCAATAGTTCAGGGTACTAAATTGCCTGCTTAGACAGGCACAGGGACCAGGGTTTGATTCCCAGTGTGCCATGCAAGCCCCGCCCCCAGAGACAGAACTGAAACTGGGTGTGGTGACATGCGACTGTGACCCCAACACTTGGCAGGCTAAAAACAGAAGAATCACTGAGTCCGATCTCCGCAGTGAGACCCTGTAGTCCTTGTACTAAAAGTGCAGCAAAAGAAAAAAAACTATGTTTTTCCTTGTGATGCATATATATATATATATATACACATGTGGGCGTGTGTGTTACAGAAATACCTTTAGAGACAGAGACTTTTTAGGGGTTGTCCTCACCTTTGAAACCCAAATGAGTAAGTTTTACCTTGACTTTTTATTGAACTTTGTTTAAATAGATTTTCTCATCTATCTATAATTCTTCAAATAGAAAAGTTCTTTTTAAAGTCTTTGAATTGTAGAAGACTACATTTGAACTTAAACTTGTAGGCATTCCAGGTTATTTGCCCTTGTTGTCCCACCTGGAGATGAGTGAATATGATTATTTCTTTAGTCAGAGTTACACAGGACACCCTCAAAAATAATAAGAGCAGGCTGGTGAGATAGCTCAGCCAACTACGCACCTGCTTAGGCAAGTGCGGGAACCAGGATTCTAGCCCCGATACCACATGCCTCGCTGGCCCCTGAATCCAGGGGTGGTGATGCACGCCTGTCATCCCAGTGCTAGGGATGCTGAAAACAGGAGGATCACAACAAGGCCGAGCTGCCTAGTTTGACCCTGTACAAAAATAAAATTAAATAAAAATTAAAAAAATACTAATAATAAAAAAGAACAAAAGCAATGCAATTAAATTGAGGCAAATAGAAAGACTCACGTTTACTTCCTTTTCTTTAGCTTTGTCTTAGAAGTTGGTGTATCTATTATTAAGTATTAGTCACTTATGGAGTTAGATAACTTACAATTTTACTATTGTCCTCTTAACTACTGACTTCCTTTATACTGATTTCACACAGCTAGAGACAAGATAAATTGCCTAGCTGGAGTTTAAATTTTTTACCTTTAGGCATTTGCTTTACTAGTCTGTTTTTTTAATCCTTGCAAATTTAGACTCCATAAAAAAAAAAAAAAAAAACTGTTATTGGCCTCATAATAGACTCTTCAGTGTGTTTCACAGTCTTTTGTGGAAAATAATGACATAATGATAGTGTTCTCAGACCTATATTTTCTACTTGGTAAGCTAGCAATTATATGATTAAAGCATTTTAGAAATTCACATTAAGTATATGATACTCTAGAAACCAGTCCATCACGTAATTACACAGTCAGGACAGAAATAATTTACATGACTAAAAACCATCTCAAAGAGCATTTGTGACCAGCAGCGTGTGATGTTTCATGGAAAAAGAAAATCAAGAAATATATTAACTAATTTTCCACTCTGAATGTTAGGAATATGAATTCTGTACTTTGTTAATTAGATTTTGACTTTTATTTTCTGTCATTAGTAATAAAAGAAACTATGCTAACTCGGTTAGATACTTACTGGACATATTGGCACAAAACAGATAGATGTGCTGATTATTTTCCAAACAAAATATACTTACAGAGAACAGAGATAGGCTGGTAGAAACTAGGTATTTAAATTCTTTGATGAATATTAGCAGAAATTTCTCTAAGATATGTCATAAAGACAAATTTGACTAAATAGTTGTAATTTTCTTAACTACTAAATCATTAAACTACCATTTTGATGATATGCAAAAGATGTAAATTTATATCTTCATATGTAATTTTTAGAAACAAGAACAACATTTAGTAGGATAATCAAGGAATACAAATAGCATATACTTGGAGAATCCATGCTCGAGGTGGATATATAGTATATATATATATATATATATATATATATATATATATATATATAGTATAGTAATATGTACTTCTTCTCAATTTTCTGTTCAACATCTTTCTGTCTGTCTGTCTGTCTGTCTTTTCTTTTCTTTTATCTTTTCTTTTTTCTTTGTACCGGAGACTGAACTTACGACCTTCCTTATGCTTGCCACGCAGGTGCTTAGGCCACTGAGCTATCTCTCTAGCCTTTCTTGAACACTCTGCACCCACTGTTTGTTGGCAAAGATCATAGAAAGTTACAGCGGCCCTGATCTCAGCACCAACCCTTTCAAAGGGGTGACTGCAGGCAACACATGAACAAGGACTGCCAGAAAGAAACCTTCAATTCTATTAAGTAGAAATAATCAAGGTACTAAACTGTGTACATTGCTTTACCATTTATGGATTTTTCTGAGAAAAATAAATAGCCGGGCATGGTGGCACATGCCTGTAATCTCAGCACTTGGGAGGCTGAGGAAGGAGGATCGATTGGTGCAAGTTTGAGTCCAGCCTGGGCTACAAAAGTGAGCTCAAGGCCAGCCTGAACTGGGTAATGAGATTCCGTCTCAACAAGAAAAAAAAGAAAGAAAGAAAGAAAGAAAGAAAGAAAGAAAGAAAGAAAGAAAGAAAGAAAGAAAGAAAGAAAAGAAAAGAAAAGAAAAATAAATAAACTTACACTGAGTTAGAGTTATAAAAATTTAACCTCTGCGAGAGACCTATAATAGGGTTTACCTCTTTGTGGTCTTGGTAGGGAAGGCGGTATGTGAATAAAATATGGCATCGGGGAAGGGATGTCATTTAAATGTATTTCCTTCTCAAGACTAGCGGGATGGCTCAGTGGTCTAGAGCGCCTCCTTGGGAGGGCTTAGGCAGCTGCAGGGACCATGGCTCGATCCCCGGCACCACATGCTGCGCCAGCCTTGTCCTCGGGGCGGGCTGAGCCGGCCATAAAAATGAGTGAATAAACAAATAAAGGTTCTGAAACAAGAAAAAAATAAATAAATAAAATAAAAAATTAAAAAAAAAATAATAATCTTTAAAAAAGAAAAAAAGGAATCTCAATCCCTATGAGAGGTAGGGGCCATGAGACAGAGACCGAATATTTTTAGCTATGAAGAGCTTGGAGAGTAAAAGTTGCCCTGAGTTCCATCTGTAGCACATGGACCAAAAGTTGTGAAGTGAGTCAAAGTAAACCTCCCTCCTTTCGATTGTGGGTGTCTGCGTGATGTGCCACTGATAAGAAAGTGACTCAGATGCCCTAATAGTGGGAAACAATGTAAATGCATTAATTTTCACTCCTCGTTAAAAGGATAAACATAATGGGGATCCCATGAGACCCTGGGAAGCAAATGGGGCATGGGTCATTTGTGTTTGTCACTTGAGGAGGGAAGAGCCTGCCGGAAGCCTGCTGAGTGGTGGGGCCAGGACTCCACCCGAGCCTTCAGAGCACATGTTCACAGTTGGTATGCACCGTCCCACGTGTGTTCTTGCATGTCTAGAATTTCTCCTTCCTGCCCAACCAGAGGCTTTGTACAGTGGGGTGCTAAACCCAAGGGAGACATGTGCTGCTTAGTACCATGGTAGGCTACACTGAAGGTGAGAACTTGTGTGTGTGTGTGTGTGTGTGTGTGTTTCTTAGAAATACAACTTTATACATTATTGTACAACTCTGATTTTTTGTTTCATGTGAGAGATTTAAAAAGTCACCCAGTGACAGTTATAGGTTTTTTTTTGTTTTGTTTTGTTTGTTTGTTTGTTTGTTTGTTTTTTTTGTCTTTTTGAGACAGGGTCTCGCTATGTGGTTGAGGCTGGCCTTGAGCTCACTTTTGTAGTCCAGGCTGGTCTCGAACTCACACCAATCCTCCTGCCTCAGCCTTCCGAGTGCTAGGATTACAGGCGTGAGCCACCACACCCGGCGAAAGTTATAGTTTTTTGTTTTGTTTTGTTTCTTGTTTTTCATTTTAGTTTGGGCTTTTAAAACTTCCTTCAGAAAGGTCAAACGTGTATTTTGAAAAATAAAGCACCAACCAACTACAACTACTAATGCAACTCCTAGCTCACCTTATGAGTTTATCTCTCAAAATTATAAAATATCCTCTATTTTCTTGACCCTAGTCCCTAGACTCGTATTTTCCATCTTCCACAAAAGGAGGCCATGTGGCTGCCGGCTCACAAAGCACATGCCAGAAAAACAGTCCTGACTGGATGGAAGCACAACGTATGCCACACTGGGCTCTCAAAATTAAGGAAAGCCCACAACCCCGAAAAGTCCTTTCTGACTTTATTTCCCCTGACTTTGATGTACACTGGCTGGATTTCCAACTTCCAGTGAGAACCAGCGGTCTCGCAGCCAGGCCAGCTCTCAGCTGTCATTCACTTCCCGTGTGAGTGCTACACTGAGCCAAGTTAATGGTTTGGTGTAAACAGAACAGGATCAGAAAGAAAGCTTTTAGAAACAGATTTTTGGAACAGAAAAAAACAATTATTACATTTAAACCCCATCATTTGTGCTTTAAAAATATGACCTACCATAAAAATGCTATTTTAATTTTTACTATCTATTTAAATGTTTATATTTATTGTTATTCCCAGCAGCTAAAAGTAAGAAAACAGCAGCATTAAACTCAGCGTGAGACCACTTTTTACTAGAAGTTGGTATTAATGAGCTCTGAAAAAAACAGTGTTGATCATATTTCTTTGAGTCTTATAAAATAATTCTTGTACTTAAAGTAAACGTACACATCTAAATGCATATGTAGATGTGTACAGATGTACTTGTTTAATCCAAAAATGTAAGCTGTTTAACTTTTCTCTTTCCCATAACAAAAACTGCCTAATGGATTTTACTAAAATTTCAAAGCACAAATAAAACAAGACACTGCAAGAATACATTTCAACATCAGCTGAAGAGTGAGCGGCCACACTCCATCTACACTCAGAGGGTCACAGATGAAGATGGTGCCGGGCATAAACAAACCATGTACACTCAACCAGAAGCCCCGAACCTGTAGGGTCTACTACATCTGCTTTAGGTATCTGTCATGTGCCAGAGAGCCCTATTGCTCAGGTCTGTATCTTTAAGATGAAGATAATTCTGCCTTATGGGGATGCAGGAGATTTAAATTCATCATGTAAGGCAAAGTACTTAATGATGATGCATAAATATAAAATACTCACTTTATTGTTAATAATATCAGAACTTTAATATCAAGGGCAACATTAAGACCCTAGGATACAAACTCAAACAATTCAAAATTTCAAAGGCTATAGAAGGAATAAGATGGACTATCATCTGAATTTTTATTTCATTATGTAATATTTTTGAGAATAGAATGATGATATTTATATTTGAAGGACAGAAAAATGTCTGTATTCATTCTTACAGGCCATGTGTATTCTTATCCCCACCTATTAAAAAACTCACAAAATATTCATCTTCAACAACTACAAAGATATATATTTTAACAAGGCAACTTTTAATAAGGCAATAAAGTGGATTCTAGCATTCTAAGAATTCTATGAGAGTCTATGAACTGTATAATCTCAGCCGAATTGCCTAATATGTCCCAATTTCTTCACTCAGAAGTGTCCATCATGGTAATACCAACCCTTCAGAAGGCTGCTGGGGAACAGGAATGACCTGTCATCGGTTTACAGCTTAGCACTCTGTCTGACACACAATCAGAACTCAACGACTACTGCTGTTATAACTATGTACTTCTTTACATGGCCACTTGGGGCATGTTGGCCAATTCCCACACTCTGTTCATAAAAATCAAGAGATTAGGGTCAGTGCCAGATAACTCTTCTTTTATTAGTCAGGGTCCTTCCTGTATAATTACCGAAATCATCTGAGCCCCGAAACACTCCAATACATTTTAGCCTTAATACTCAAAGATCGTAAGAAACCTAGTGAAGTTTTACTCTATCTTGTTGCTGTGTCACTTCATACCTTCACCTTGAGGGAAAAATGACAAAAAAGGAAAGCATCTGTGGAATCCTTGTCCTATCCCAGGCACTGTATTAGACCGTGGACTGCAAAACTAGCAAGTACAAAATATCACCTCCACCTACATGCAGGAAAAGAGAAAAATTGGAATCACAGACATTACAAAAAACAAACACAAAATTTAAACCAGAATAAGTGACCAAAAAGAAATCTTAGTGCTATAAGGCAATAATTTTAAGAGAAAAAAAAAGTTATAAGGGCAGAGGACAGTGCCACTGTGGAAGCAGCTACTGAGCAGGGGCAAGAGCAGAGTTTGGTTAAAAGTGTGAGCTGCTGTGTTCCAAGTGGGAGCTACATGTGGACTAGAGGGAACTATACAATGTTAAGGGCCAAAAAGAAAGCAGATGAGGTGGGGCAGGAGGGAGACAGGCTTAAAATGAATAAAGGAGATCAGATGGAGAAGGCAAGTGTTCAAGCCTTGTTACAGTTTGTTTGCATAGGTTAAAAACGAATGCGCTGGGGAGAGAGCTCAGCAGCCTAAGTGCCTGCCTGACCAATGCAAGGGCCTGAGTTTAATCCCCAGTATCACAAGCTGTGCCAGCCCGAGAACCTGGGTGCCCCATGCTGGCCCCCAAAATCAGGTGTGGTGGTGCATGCCCGCCTGTATTCCCAGCGCTGGAGAGGGTGAGGCAGGAGACTCACTATGGATTTGAACTGTGTAGTGAGAGTCTGTACCAAATAAATTTTTTAAAAAGATTTTTTAAAAAATGAAAGAAAGCCATTGAAGAATATGAAGCATTGATATTTAGTCAGTATTGCAAACAAGAATCTGTGGCTGTGATGCAATAGGAACCTTATAAAGTTTCCTTATAGGAAACTTGTGAAGAAGTTTACAGAGGCAAAGTCTGATGGTGGCCCAAGCAGTGAGGAGGCTGGCACTGAGCATAAAAAGAGAAAATAGGGAGCTTGTCTTCAGGGCTCTGACTGCTAGAGATTCTGTGAGAAATGGAGAGAGCTTAGTTTTCATAAAACATTCTCCCTAGTCATTACTCAGACCTATATTTATATACTTTCCTTTTGAATTATTCTAAAGAATTCAAATAAAGGTTAATGGTGGGCAAAAGGTTTCCATATGCATTTGAATTCATGAGAGATGAATCAAAATGTCCATTGCTAAGTAATCAGTATAGCTCCCCTCAAGGTACAAATCTTTGATATTACTCTAAAACTGCACTCAAAATGAGCTAAAGGAAACAATTGCCACCGAAGCAGTTTTTTATTATGAAAATGCCATAGGTAAATAATTACTTATGACCAATTAGATTCCAAAGTAGTAATACTTCCGAATTCAAACTGAAAAAAAAAAAGAAAAGAAAAAGGTATGCAGGAACCTCCAGGTTCTGAGAAAGAGCTCAGAGTAACTTTTGAAATAATCAAGGGCACCGTCTTTGGATTTCGCCTGACAAATAGCTGCTGCCTCTAGGATAGCATGTTGTGTTCTGGCTCCTGAAAACCAGCTTCTGTATGTAATGTCCTAGGCATCTTTTTCTGATATTCATAGCAACTGAAAGAATGCAAATGCGCATGTGTGTACATATAAGCACACACACACACATACACACACCTAAAATAAATCCACACATCATATATGATTAAGCAGAAAAAAACAAAAGGATTAGCACAAAACAACTTCTTTGCACAAAGCAGACATGCAAAAAACATCCACTACAACTTCCTCTGAGACACATGTATGTCTCCTCTAAGAGACACAGAGAGAGATCTGGCAGCCTGGCTCTCCCCGAGTAGAAAGAAGCGAGACATTTACTCAGATCACTGTGCACGCGGATCCCAATTACATAGTGCAGAAGAAGAGCTCTGTTCGGGTGCCACTTGGCTGCCAGCTTCCACGGGGGAGCTGTGTAAGACTCCTGTGTCATATGGTTCATGTGAGAAAAGCAATCCCCTGTTGCAAGAAATGGCACTCTTCTTGGAGACCTTCCCAGTCACACAAAAGAGCAGGCTTGCACATCATTCCCGGGCACCCCGTCTAGGAGAAGTCTAGGATCACATCACGTACGTGTAAATGACATACGCAGTTTTACTAGTGAGAGGCATATGGCTGCGGCTACTTTTTGGTGGTGGTGGTGCAGAAAACCAAATCCAACCAGTGGCCTTATTTTTACAAAATGATACCTGAGTCACCTAGAGTCATCCACAGAGACCGGGAGAGAGGGTCAGATGGTACATGGGGTGATTGCATGGCAGTTATGGTTAGCTCAGGACTGACATTGGCAAGGAATGTCAAAGGATGCAGAGTCACCAACTGCCTTTTAACTGGATTTTTGCACTATTTTGGTTTCAAGAGCTTTCACTTTCTTCTGACGCTGTTCTCGGAGTTCCTCCAGGGACCACACCCTTTGGTGTTGCATTTTAATTTTTCTGCCTGTGGCAGCGCCCCTGCAAGAGGCAGGAAGTGAAGGAAGAGTGAATATTTTCAGATACCTATGATCTGCCTGGAGAAAAAATTTCCACCCCAAGTGCACACTTACTCTCTTCTCCTAGACATTTGTAACCCATGTAGTAAGAATCAAACATAACCCTTCGAGGATTTCCTTTTAGTGTATTAAATTCGGCCATCTTTAAGTCTATTTTTAAACAATGGAAAACAGAAGTAGGTAGAATAACAATACTGCTGGAATATTTGCTATGTGCAAACAATTTGCACATACCAAATCTCCTGACTCTTGCATTATGTTTTAATCTGCATTTTTAAGATGAGGAAATAGAAGTCTACACAGGTAAGCATCTTACATGTCACCACAAATCTAGCACCACGGCCGTGTGACTGCACTGCGCTCCCTCTTCCTGGGGCTTCCACACTGCCCCACGCTAATGTTCACTGCACTTCAACATCGAGACATTAGCGCCCCGGGACTTTTTGTGCTGTTGTTTAAATTATTTTATCCCTTGATTTGAAAATTTGTCTTTACTATATTCTCGTTTTCTCTCTTTTGGAGGATCTTAGTCAGACAAGTCTTTTGTGGATTATTTCTTGTACTGTAGTTGCAAACATAACATGTGATTCTTGCTTTCCCAAACGATCCTCCTGTTGTCACACTAAAAACTATTTATTGAGCACCTGTTAAATGCCAAGTGCTGTACTACATGCTCTACGGGTAAAGATGTGGTCTTTGCCTCACAATTACAGGAAAACCAGAACTAAAATATGAATTAAATAGGGCCAGTGAGATAGGTAGCTCAGCAGGTGAGAGCATCTGCCTAGGCAAGCGCAGGCAAGCGCAGGGACAGTGGCTCGAGCCAATAGCACATGCCATGCCAGCCCCCGCCCCAGGGTGTGCCGAGCCTGCCACAGAGTCCAGCCATAGTGGCGCATGCCTGTAATACCAGCACTGGGGAGGCTGAAGGCAGGAGGATCACTGAGTCTGAGCTGCGTAGTGAGACCCTGTAACAACCAAATACATTAAAATAAACAATAAATTAAATAAAGGTCTGATGGTAACATTCACCGTGGGATGTGGCATATGGGCCTGACGCTTCTGACTGCTCGCGTCTCTGCCCGGTCTAATCTTGCTCTCCCAGACTGCTTCCCATCTGTGACAGATCTGGCTTCCTGCCTCCCTCTACCGATGCTTCACTTTACTCTTTGCTTGTAATTTGAATGTAAATGCCATAAGTTGGATATATGCTCAAAAATAACAAAAATAATAATAACAAGGGAAAGGGGGATTTGGGGACAGGAAATGGAGGTGGGTGTGGAGGGGAAGGAGGTTAACAATGGCATTAAGAAACAATAGCACGTGCCAGGCGTGGTGGCGCACGCCTGTAATCCCAGCACTCGGGAGGCTGAGGCAGGAGGATTGCTGCAAGTTCGAGACCAGCCTGGGCTACAAAAGTGAGCTCAGGACCAGCCTCAACTACATAGCGAGACCCTGTCTCAAAAAGACAAAAAAAAAAAAAAAAAAAAAAGGAAAAGAAAAGAACCAGTAGATCATGTACCTACTCCCTAAGATGAATGGGATTGTCTAGTGCTGTAAATATGAGTTTATGAAATACCAAAAACAGATAAATAAGTCAAATAAAGATCCGCTGACCCTTGTGGTTGAAAGAGGACAGGGTACTGAGGAAGCACATGCCAGCAGAGGTCTCAGCTGAGGTTTCCTGAAGAAGGTAGAATTTGAAATGTACCCCAAAACTGGCAGAGGACTTGGATTAGGTATCATCTTGACTTTTCTCCCCTCCTCGAATTGGTCTCCTAGCTATAATATTCAACTGACTTTGCATTTTCAGTGGCTTCCAGCCATCATCTAATTTCCAGATGCAATTAGCCACCCCCTGGGATCTACAGGACTGCCCACCTGCAGCTTCCTGCGGGCCCCCACCGCCTCTACCTCACGGCCTCGCTCTTCATCCCTGCTCACCTGCAGCTTCCTGCAGGCCTCCACCGCCTCTACCTCACGGCCTACCTCTTCATCCCTGCTCACCTGCAGCTTCCTTGCTATCTCACTGTTGTTGCCCTTTCTCTTCACAGTTCTTGTCAGAAAAGGCCAAGAACATAGATCATAATTTTTAATGCATGCCTATATAGTATTTCAGATATTAAACATGAATCAATTTTTAAACAATTTTAGAGGAGGAAATCTCTGAATCCACATTTCAATAGATAGGTAGCCATGCAGCAAACTTAAAAATAAATACAAAAGCTGATGTTGGCTCAATAGCTGTTCTTTATTGATTCTAAATAAAACATGAGACCTGGCTTGGCCATCGCCTGCCTAATATCATGTCTTAAATATTTGACGTCATTCTTTCATATATAAGAACAGAATCATCTTTTTAAAAATGTTTTAAAATTATTACTTAGGTCTATAGATTTTGGATATGCTATGATAATTTAATGTTTACAGTGTGTAGTGGACAAATTAGAGTAGTTATCATTTCTATTTCTTTAAACTTTAAAAAATTGTTGGTTAATTCATAACAAGTATACACATTTATGGGGCTAGTAGGCTCTTTCAATATGTGAATGTGATAGGCACAGCTCACATCAGAGTAATTACCATTTCCTTCTTATTCCTTTGCTTCTGGAGTTGTTCGAGCTTCTTTCTTGCAGTCATTCACAAAACATACAATAATAAATTGGGAACCATAGTTGCCCATCCTGCCATAGAGTGGGAGAGTCTATTCATTCTAACTTAACACACTTGGCACCATTCTCCAGCTTCCCCCTACTTCCTCCATCTCTGGCCTCTAGTAATCACTACTGCATACCCCGACTGAGTCCTTTTACCATCCACACAGGAGAAAGCACAAGCACTAGGTGTCTTCCTGTTTCTGCCTTACTTCACTGGATACAAAGTCCTCCAGTTTGATCCACCTTGACGCAAACAACGGAATATCACTATTCTTATATCTAAATACTATTTCACTGTGTATGTAATACCTTCGATCGGTGTCTAGATTGCACATCTTAGCTCTTGTGAGCAGTGCAGTAACACATGTGGCCACCCATGCAAGTGTCTCTGATACGCTGACGATCACCACTTGTGTATACAGACACGGAAGTGAGAGAACTGTGTTGTACAGTAGATCTTATTTTAAACGTATTTGGTTGGTGCAGAGCCTCACTACACAGCTCGGACTCACAGTGATCCTCCTGCTTTCAGCCTCCCCAGCGCTGGGATTCCAGGCAGGCACCACCACACCCAGTCTCTGTGGCTGGCTCAGCAGGCTTGGGGTTGGGACCAGTTTGGCATATGGTGCAGGGAATCAAACCCTGTTCCCTGCACTTGCCTAAGCAGGGGCTTAGTCCCTGAACTCTCTTGCTGGCCCTATCGTAGATTTTTTAGTTTAGCCTTCTTTTTGAATCCCTACATGACTTTCTGTTGAGATTGTGCTATTTCAAATTACCATGGATAGTACAAAAAGCATTCCTTTATTTCACATCCTCTCCTGTGTGTGTGTGTGTGTGTGTGTGTGTGTGTGTGTGTGTGAGAGAGAGAGAGAGAGTATTCTAAATAGGATGGTATGACATTCCATTGTGGTTTGAAATTGGATTTTCCTGATAACTACTAGAGTTCAGCATTTCTTAAGTAAGTCTGCTCACAATTTGTTTAATTTATTTATTTACTTTTGATAGTGAGGATTGAACCCAGAGGTAGTCTGGTCTACTACTGAGCTCTATCACCAGCCCTTTCTTCTTATTTTTATTTTGAAACAGTCTCACTGTGTCACTCAGGCAGAACTCAAACGCGGCTGCAGGCCTCCTGCCTCAGTCTTGCTCAGGGCTGTCATTACAGATGTGCCTGAATTCTCTAATTTCTTTTTCAGAGACATGCCTATTCATATTCTTTGCCCAACTATGCTTTGGGTTATTTAATTTTTTTGTTGTTAGGATTATTACATATCCTGAACATTAATATAGTTGAATGAACACTGACCCCTTTTTTACCCCCTGTAGGTTTCACTCTATCGCATATTCCTTTTATGTTCCAGAAGCCTCTTAGTATGCGATAATTCCACTGTCTATTTTTTATTTAATTTCCTAGGTTTTGGGAGTCTCACCTAAAAAATTGTTGCCTATACTAATGTCTTGAAATATTTTCCTTATTTTTTTCTAATACATTTATAGTCTCAGGTCTTATGCCTACCCACATATTGATTCACATTGAATTGGTTTTTTTACAGGTTGAGAAATAGGGGTCAAGTTTCAATGTTTTGCATCCAATTATTCCATTTTTCCAGCAGTATTTATTGAAGATGTCCTTTCTTTAATGTATATTTTTGGCAGTTTTGTTAAGAATCAGTTGGTTGAACGTGTATGAAGTTATTTCTCAGCAGTCCATTCTGCTTCATCAGTCTGTATGTCATTTTTCATGCTGTTTTGATTACTACAGCTTTGTAGTATATTTTGAAGTCTGGTAGGAGAACACTTGGAGTTTTGTTCTTTTTTTGCACATCGCTTTGTCTATCCAGAAAGACAACATTTCCAAAGCAAAATTCTTTTGGAGAATGATAAAAGTGCTTCTGAACACATATGGTACAATCTGATCCCCTAGAACTGCCTCAGCCTTTTCATAATCACTATATTCATGGAGAGTTCCTTGTGGACATTTGGGAAAGACTGAAACATTTCCAGATTGTTTGGCAGTACGACTGTTTACACCTTTCTGGATTTTTCATCATGAAATATCTCTTTCTTACAACCAGCATGCACATACACAGTTTATTCTCTGATTTGGGTACTCAGGAAAGGATCTCACACATTAAAATTTAAAAGCCCAAAAATAATAGTTCTTAAACTAAAGAGATTATTCTCTAGTCATTGTATTCTGGCAATTACAAAAAAGTACCAGTGATAGTTTCTCTAGCTTTATGAAATCAGAATTTTAACTGAGTTACTCGTTTCATTCAATCAGCAAGGTATTGAGTGCTTGCTTGTGTCAGGCAGTATTAGGTGCTAGGTATACAAAAGTGACCAAACATATATGGCTCTTTCATATATTGTCCACAGTTTAAAACCAATAATGAGACAAACATAAAATATGTAAACAGCTATGTGACTGCAAAAAGTAAAAAGAAATTGTAAAATGATCAAGCTCCATGATGGAAATATGCAAGTGTTATGCTGGAAAAAAAAATATGGCAGTCATAGTTAAATGAGGTAGTCAGTGAAAGCTTGTCTGCAAAGATGCTACTAGTGTCAGGACTTAAAAGGAAATGAGACCTTGCCTGCTGCCCCTCTACCACAGTAGGAGCCTGTCCAGAGCAACCCAGGGGCTTAGCTTATCCCCCTGCACCAATGGAGGGGAAGTCAGCACAGGAAACACCCAGGACTTGGTGACCAGCTCACATAATAGACCACAGGGCAGATCCACTGTAATAAGGGGAAACACTTTGTATACAAACTCCTAATTGATGTTTGGTTGGTTAGACTTTGTGTCTATATTCTAAAGTACAAAATTAATATTTACTACAGCTGGTCACTCACTAAATTGTGCTTGATGCTATCACTATACCACTAATTATACTTTTGCAGCTAGAAGGTCACATCTGTTGTAATCAGCTATTTTCCCTAATGAAACAATACTGGGAAGCTGTGGGGTAATAGCCTCATCATACCCTACACAAAAAGACTGGGGACACAGCCAAATGGAAAGCAACATTCCACTCTGAATTAATTGGGAAGCTAGCATCTTGGGACACACAAACCAAGAATGTCCTACACACATAAATTATCCCTGAGGAAAAGACTTTTCCTACAGAGGCCTTGATACTAGTCATATAACAACCTACTATCAAAATTCAAAACTATCATCACAAATTAAAACAAGAAAAAAGTTTTTGAAACAAAAAAATCTGAAGACAACAAAGAAAAATGTAATCTCAGACCTCCAGTCCACCCAGAACAACTCAAGGAGACACTGACATAGAAGAAACTGGAACTCATACACCTAAAATTTGTAAGATGATAGCTATTGAAGTAAGGAAACAACTCCAAGAGGCTAAAGAGAAAAATCAGAAAGGATGAATCTCTCAGGTGAAAAAAATGATTGAAAAATATAATTAAAGAATTGCTCAACATGTTTAAAGGAGACATAGATAAAAAATAGCGAAGCATGGAAGAATGATGTATATATTGAATAAACAGTATAGGAAAGATATATAATACACAAAACAGATTCAAAGAGATATCCAGGGCATTAAAAGTTCGAGTAAGGGCAGGGAGATAGCTCAGCAGACTAAGCACCTGCTTGGGAAAGTGCAAGGACCAGAGCTTGATCCCCAGTTTCACATGCTATGCCAGCCCTGCCCCCAGGGTGCACTGAGCTGGTGACCAAGTCCAGGCATGGTGGTACATGCCTGTAATCCCAGTTCTGGGGAGGCTGAAAACAAGAGGGTCACTATGAGTCAGGGCTGCATTGAGACCCTGTACCAAATGCTTAAATTGAAAAAAAAAATTCCATTGAAAGCTGGAAAAACTGCTTGAACAAAACAGAAGATAGACTTCCAGACTTTAAAAACAGGATTGTTACTGGTGTTCATGAAAAGAAAGGTCTCTTAGAAATAACAAGGAATTGGGACAACCAAATAGCTCAGCAGATTAAAGTACCTACAAGTAGGAGCAGGGGCTGGGGGTTTGATCCCTGGGCCTGCTGTGCTGGCCCTGCCCCTGGGGTGTGCTTGAGACTGGGCATGGTGGAGCATGCCTGTAATCCCAGCTCTTGAGAGGCTGCAAACAGGCAGATCACTAAGAGTCTGATCTAGCCATGAGATCCTGAACACCCTGTAGACCCTTCCCTAAAAATATATTTTAAAAAAGAAATAACAAGGAACCAGGAAATAACAATTGAACATCTGTAAGATAATTCAAAGAAAAACATGAAAACACTAATAAGTGTCAATGAAAAAGCAGGAGTCAACACAAATGACATAAACATACTATTTGCAGAAGTAATAGCAGAAATTTTCCTAAGCATGGGAAAAGAATGTGACATACACACATACAGATAAGAAAACATAAAGAACTCCAAAAGTCATAACCAGTATAAATCTACACCCAGACATGTTATAACAAAGATCCTACAAATTCAGCATGAGAAAAGAACACCAAAAGCTGTTAGAGAAAAGAAACAGAGCACCTATGTTATGGTTTATGTCTAGTTGTCCCCCCAAAGTCTCATGTAGTCACTGGGCAGGGTCTTCCAGAGTTTGAGACTTGATCCATGATCACTGGGATTATAGGCTTTAGTACTGATGGGATTATGGGTTAAAATACTTCTGGGATTATGGGTGTAGCCTAAGGTGGGGGTTAAGGCGGAGAGCCTGAATGTAATATAAAGAGAGACAGAGAGACAGACTGGAGCTGTTGCTCTCTGCTGCCCTGTTTGGTTGGCTACTTCTGCCACCATTTTGTTGCGTTCCGCCGCCATGAACTGGATGCTCTCTGCTCTGTTCCACTCAGCCTTGGGCTAACCGAATATGGACTGAAATCTCCACAAACTGTGAGCTAAATAAACCTTTCCTTCCTTCATCTTGAGTGTCGGGTATTTGTCCCAGCAACGAGTAAAAAGTAACTAAGACAACCTATAAAAGAAGCTGATTTGAATCATGGCAGACTTCTCAAGTCAAAACATCAAGTATTTCTGGTCCTGAAAAACAAAAACAAACAAAAAAAAAAACTTCCAACTCGAATTGATGTTCTCTGCGAAACTATCTTTCAAAATTAGTGGAGAAATAGAACACTTCCATCACATAGGACAACTGAAAAAATTCATGATCACCAAATCAGGCTACAAAGAGTACTGAAAGACATTCTAGAAAGAGATAGAACTGACCACAATTACAAGACAAACAGCAGAAAAAAAACTACTGAGCAGGTAAAGCAATTAAACAGAGGGAACCCAGTAAAAGTAGGGAACAAGGACAGAAAAATAACATGACAAAGATGAGCCCATACACATGAGGTATACCATAAAGGTAAATGGCCTCAGTTCAAAAATCAGAAGAAACACACTGGCAGAGTGGATCAGAAACCAAAATTCAACAATATGCTGTATACCAAAACACATGTAACTCAAGAGAAAATTTATAGGCTGAAAGTCAAAAGATGGAAATAAATGATACTCTGTGTGACAGGAACACAGCAAAAGCAGGATCTGTTCCATTGTCTGTCTGCAGATATGTAAACTTCAAACCAACAATGATTAAACAAAGAAATCAAATGAAATGCAAAAAAGTCACCACATACTTATTAGCAGCGAATTAGAAACAATAACAGTCATAAATGTGAACGCACCAAATAGGGCACACCCAAATATATAAGACAAATATCAATGAAGATTAAAAATAAACAATAACAAAATTGAAACAGGAACTTAATACCTTATTGTTACAAAGAGCTAGATTAACTAGACAAAAAGCCAGTAAGCAATTAACAGAACTGAACCAAACTTGTGAACAAATGGACTTTGTAGATGTTTATAGAATGTTTCACCAGCACCATAAGAATATAGAGTATTCTCAGATGCACGTGAGACACTCTCTAAAAATAGACCATATACTAGCACATAACACATGCTTAAGTAAATTTTAAAAAAAGTGAAATTATCGCAGCGTATTATCCAACGATAGTGCAAGGTCCCAAGTTTGATCCCCAGCACCACACACACACACACACACACACACACACACACACACACACAGCCCAACATACATTCATGATTTTTTTTAAAAAAGCAAATCTACAATGGCCAGGGAGATAGCACAGCAGCATAAGCACCTGCCTGGCAAGCACAAGGTCCCAAGTTCAATCCCTGGTAAAAAAAAAAAAAAACAAAACTATATATGATAGGCCAATAGCCAACATCATACTAAAAAAAAAAAAATCACTCTAAAATCAGGTACAAGATAGGGATGTTAATTATTACCACTCCTATTCAAAATAGTTCTGGAAACATTAGCCAGCGCAATTAGACAACAGAGGGAAATAAAATGGATAAGAATGGACAAAAAAAGAGAAGTGAAATTATCATTATTTGCAGATGAAATGATACTCTACAGAGAAGACCCTAAAAACTCCAATAAAATATTTCTAGATTTAATAACCAACTTCAGTAGTATAGCTGGATACAAAGTCAACACTCACACAGCAACAGCATTTCTATACAAAAACAACAAACTCACTAAAAGAGAAACTAGGGAAAACACACCCTTCACAATAGTAACCACAAAACTGAAATACTTAGTAATCAATCAATAAAGTAGGTGAGAGATGTATACTTTGAACATCACAATATTTTAAAGAAGAGATTGAAGATTTCAGAAAAATGGAAAGATATTCTTTGCTCATGGATCGGAAGAACCAATGTTGTGAAAATCACACTAAATTCAAAAGTATTATACAGATTTAATTCAATCTGAACACCATTATCATACCTTGTAGATCTTGATAAAACATTCCTAAAATTCATTTGGAACTAGAAAAACCTAAAATAGCAACGACGATCCTGGTCAACAAAAGTAAGACAGGATTCATCTTAATCCCTGACTTGAAATTATACTGCAAAGCTACTGTGATAAAGTCAGCATGGTATTGGGAGGGGAAAAAAAGAAACAGACCTCAGGATCAATGGAACATATTTAAAGATACAAACATAACCACAAACACACAGAGCCACCTCATGTTTGACAAAGGGCCAAACATGTTCACTGGAAGAAAGGTAACCTCTTTAACAAATGGTGCTGGGAAAACTGGGTTTCCACATCGCGAAGACTAGCATTAGACCTATGTCTAGCACCATGCACTAAACTAAAGTCAAAATTGATTAAAGATCTAATATTAAAAAAGAAACACTAAATCTACTCAAAGAAAAATAGATAATATCCTTGGAGATATAAGGGTAGGCAGAGAGTTTATGAACAAAAGAAAAAGTGCATGGGAAATACTTCAAAGAATTAACTGGGATCTCATATTAGTAAAAAATGTTTGTACAATCCAAAAGATTAACCAAGTAAACAGAAAGTGCATAAATTGAGAGGAAATTCAGCCAGTTGTCCCTCAGACAAAGGACTACTATTTAGAATGTATAAAGAATTTTAAAACAATTTAAGCCTCCAAAATACAAATATCCAATCCAAAAAAGATCGTCTAAGATGAATATAGACTTCCCAGATGGAGAAATACAGATGGCAAATAAATGTATGAAAAACATTCGGCAGCATTGGTCATTTGAGAAATGCAAATTAAAACAACACCAAGATTCCATTTCACCCCAGAAACAATGGCTATCATCAGGAAATCAAAAGGAAAAGAAGAAAACGGAACCCTCAGCTTTGTTGATGGGAGTGCAGACTGATACAACTACTGTGGAAATCAGTTGTGATTCCTTAAACTCTAGGATTAGACATCCCATTTGACCCAGCTATTCCTCTCCTCTGTATTTTCCCAGAAAAAAAAAGAAAAGAAAAGATCAAAACACAACAATATATGTGTATATATATTTACAGTAGCACAATTTGCCATAGAAAAATCTTAGAAACAACTAAAATATCCATCAATCAAGGAATAGATTAAAAAAGATGTAGTTTTTTTTTTTTTTTTTTTTTTTTTTTACATATACAATGGAGGACTACTCCACTATAAAGAAAGAAACTCTGGGCTTTTAATGTTAAATGGATGCAACTAGAGACTATACTCATAAGTGAAATAAATCAGATTTGAATGTGTAAATGTTGTATTATCTCCCTAGTGTAAGAAACTGAAAGAGCAAATAAGATCTAAATGGTACAATAATTATTGTGAAAGAGAAAGAAACTGCTCTAAAGGAAAGAACATCTATGTAGGGAATATATATATATATATGGAAAAAGAGAGAGAGAGAGAGAGAGAGAGAGAGAGTCAAGGATAGTTTACAAGACAGCCAGAATTGTACTGCTTATTTCTACTAGCTCACTGAAAGGAACAGTTAGTGTCTATTTTGTTTGATTACTTTCACATGTCTACATCTGACAATCTGAACAACTGTTTTAGCGATAACAATATGCAATATAATAACTGTTGTTAATTTTCTATTGCCTTGTTTTGAAGTGCTATATTGTTTCTATTGCTCTGTACTATTTCTACAACTCTTGAAATGCTGTAGATTTCTATTACTCTCTTTAAAATTACAGAAGAATTGTGCATTGATCTGTTTTAGAAATCCAGTTATAAAGACATTTCTGGAAAACAGGAAACTCATTAAGTAATGTTCTTTATGATTCATGGGTTTTAGAGGCATGCTGCCGATAAACAGATAAACAAGGGATATACACTGAGTTCATCACACAGCAACAAGTGTGGCACAATTTCAGATGGGCAGTGGAACATGAAGGGCATTTTTAAAAGCCTTTGCTACTCTCTGATGAACAGCACATTAATCATGACAGAGAAAATATTTATTGTACCAGGAATCCAGGTAATTGGAAACACCAAAAAATAAATGGTGGAAGAAAAGATAGAAAAATAGAGGTTCACTGAGATATCTTTAAATGCACACAGAAGTAGGAAGAAGTCAAATAGCCAAAACTTTTAAATGAGCTGAAGATTAATACTACCTGATTTCAAGATACATATAGTCAAGGCAGTGTGGTTTTGGTATGAAAATAAACAAATAGATCAATGAAAGAAGAGAGAAATTGACCTATCCATTTATGGACTACTTGTTTTGACAAATGTAGAAAGGTAATTTGACTGAGAAAATATTATCTTTTAAAATAATTCTGGAATGATATAGAAGTATATACAGAAAAAATAAACTTGAATATCTATCTCATAACATAAACAAAAATTAATTAAGAATGAACCCTACTCCTAAACATAGAATACAAAGCTATAAAATTTTTGGAAGAAAGGCCGGGCGTGGTGGCGCATGCCTGTAATCCCAGCACTTGAGAGGCTGAGGCAGGAGGATCCGTGCAAGTTCAAGACCAGCCTGGACTACAAAAGTGAGCTCAAGGCCAGCCTGAACTGCATAGCAAGACCTTGTCTCAAAAAGACAAAAAAAAAAAAAAAAGAAATTTCTCTTTGGAAGAAAGTATAGCAAAAAGTCCTGGGGCCCTGATGAGACAAATGGTTTTCTAAATATGACAACGAAAGCAAGAAAAAGAAAATATAAAACTGGTCAATTGTACATCCAAAGTGAAAATGCTTGCTCCTTAAAAGATAAACCCAACATTAGGAGAGAAGTATTTGCAAATCCTGCAAAGGTTAAAGTAAAAAAAAAAAAAACATTTTCAGAATTCAACTTGAAGAAAACACCCAATTTTTTTAAAAAAAGAGAGAAAATACAAAAGTTGCACTTTTTTGTTATATGGGTCTTGTTTTAACTTGGTCTTAACCATCCGGCAGAAAAAGTCTAACCACGAGGTATAAAGCGTAAAGCCATATTAATATGCTGAGCTGTGAAAGGCTCAAATCAACAGCTTCCAACATTACCAGTTTTGCTGATTACCCACTACTATTATGGACTAGTGGGCTATACATACAACTACTTTCTCCTAGTTCAATGAGAAGAACTAATAGTACTAATAGTGTTTAGAAAAGTTATCATGTCTGCATCTTGTACTCTGAACAATTACTATGGAGACAACAATATGCATTGTATTAATTATTGTGGCTGTCCTGCTAACATGTTTTGAAACTATCTCATTGTTAGTTCTTTCTTATAAAATTAATAAAGTTTAAAAATAATAAAACAAATAAATAAAAGTGGAGAGAAGACCACAAAATACACTCAGCGTCATGTCTTACTAGGGGCATGCAAATTAAAGCCACATAGATAACATTATACAGCTAGGAGAATTAAAATTAAAATACTAACTATACCAAACATTGACAAGGATGGAGAAACATTAAGTCCTCATACATGCCTGAAATGGAAATTAAAAATGAGACCATCATAATCGAAAAAGTTGGAGAGCTTCTCACCATATGATCGAGCCATTCTGTTCCAGCGGATTTCCCCAAAATAAATCAAAGCACATTCCCATACCAAATATCATACACAAATGATCGCATAAGCTTTACCTATGATAGGTAAAATAAGAAACAACATAAACATTCACCAACTTGTGAATGAATAAAGAAATATGGCTTATTTATTTATTTATTTTTATTGGGGGAGTACTGAGAATTGAACTCAGGGCCTTGCACTTGCCAGGCAAGTGCTGTGCTGCTGAGCTATATCCCCAGCCCTATCACATTTCTAAAATGGGATATCCTGCTCATCAATCAAAAAAGATGAATTGCACACATATGCAACAATGTGGTTCTCAAACTGTGGGTCATGACCCCAGCAGAGGTCGAACAACCAAAACACAGGGGTTGCCTAAAGGCATTCCAAATCATAACTGTAGCAAACTTACAGTTTTGAAGTAGCCACCAAAATTATTTTTTGGTTTGGGGTCACCGCACCATGAGGAACTATATTGCGGGGTCATGGCATTAGAAAGGTTGACAACCATTGTGAAGGTAGATCACAGAATAATTAGGTTTGATGAGAAAAAAAAAGAGTATTAAGAAATATTATAAATGACAGTTTCAGTCAACCTTATTGATTTGTATTTTATTATCTGCAGTTATAATTCTGAGAGCTTCTAAACATCAATGAACATTCTTCTGAGTACATAAGATTATCTTATTTGTATAAAACATTAGAATACATAAGCTAGTATACGATGACATAAAGAAGTTGTGGTTGCCTAGGGGCTTGGGAAAGGGCAGGAAGAATGGGAGGGATCACAAAGGTCCCATGGGACTTCAGTGATCATTGTGTGCATTACATTGCTTGTGATGATAGACCCTGAGGGACCACATGACACAACATGTAAATTATGCACTTTAAATATGTGCAGGGGCCTGGGGAGATAGCTCAGTGGAATAAGCACTTGCCTGGCAAGGGCAGAGTCCTCAGCTCAATCCCTGGTACCACAAAAAAATAAAAATTAAAATTAAAAAAAAATGAATGTAGCATATCATATATTAATTACTCCTCTCTTAAGCTTTTAGAGGAGAAAAGGAAAGCAAGAAGCAGGAGGAAGAGAAAGATGCTCCAGCAGTTAGAGAAGTTGTGCTTACTGGAAATATATATTTGATGATGATGAGTGTATAAAAAGTACTTTAAACTTGAGGAATGAATGCAAAAACACCTAGGGAGACATTACTCTGAAAAGAAAAGGAAGCCTAGGGTACAGCATTAAAAAAAAAAAAAAAGAAAGAAAGAAAAACACCAAAATGTTTAAGTTTTGAATGGAATCATGAGTTTCATTTTCCTTGAGCTGCTTAAAACCAGTATCAAATCTGAGGTGTCAACGGGTGGGGATTTAGCTCAGTGGCACCCTACCTACCTTGCAAATGTGAGGTCCTGAGTTCAATACCCAGTACAAAAAAAAAAAAAAAAAAAAAAAAAAAAAAAAAAAAAAAAAAAAAAAAAAAAAAAAAATGGAGGCATCTAATCACCATTTTTTCATTACAGTTGTACAAGTAGGAGTACAAATCGACTTACAATGGTTTGTAACAGGACAATTTCTGTAACTTTTTACACATGGCTGTTTTCCTAAATCCAGAGCTTTTAACATTTTTAATGATTCTACTTTATAGAAGTTGTCTTTTCCTCATTGTCAGTATTTATAATAGCTTCACTCAAGATCATCATAGTAAAAATATTTCATGTACATCAGTAAAATAAGCTAGCATATTCTGAAGACACAACGTTACTAACATAACTGTAAACTAACAGTATTACATATGGCATATATAACCTATCTATACATATTATATAATTGAATCTATAAATAAATAATGTAATTTATTTTAATGACCATAAGATAGTATATTTTAAACCATGCCTACTGGAGTTCAAAAGTTGGTAAGGTAGCCGGGCGTGGTGGCTCACGCCTGTAATCCCAGCACTCGGGAGGCTGAGGCAGGAGGATTGGTGCGAGTTCGAGACCAGCCTGGGCTACAAAAGTGAGCTCAAGGCCAGCCTCAACTGCATAGCGAGACCCTGTCTCAAAAAGACAAAAAAAAAAAAAAAAAAGTTGGTAAGGTTTTTGTGTTTAGACTTCAATTATTTCATGTAACTATTCATTAATTTTGTGTGCCTTTAGTTTTTCATTATAAAGTAAGAGCTCTGGAGCCTACATACAGAAACATTTCAGACTGAATCCACATAGCAGAACTTTAGAGTAGAACTTTCGTTTTATTTCCAAACTTGGACAAATCCAGAGTGCCTCTACCCTGAGCTCTTCCTCTCAGTGTGTTATGCTCCCTCCCCTGGCCATCACCAAATGTTTCCATAAGTGTTTGCATTTCCACAAAATAAAGATTGTTTTCTCTTGGGACGCCTGCAAAATACACTTGCTTACCTCAGCTTCTTGGCTAACTCCTACCAGACCTAGCTGACTCAGGTCAAGAAAATATATAATGCTTCCTCGTTTAAGAGGCATGTCTGTTCAATAATAAACAAATCTGTTAGCAAATTGTAAGTTTTACCAAATAAAGTAAAAACCAGACAACCCGTTCCAATTTTTTATCAAATTTCCTCGAGGAGTAGTTTACTGAAAAACATGCATGAATTTGTGGTTGTCAGTCACTGAGGGGTGGATAAAATCTGTGGAAACCAGCACTGGAGGGTAGAATATCTGAAAGGGTATGAACTCCCTTGGTCTGGAGCCAGCATTCATTTTACATTACTCTTGTATTGAATATCCTGTGGAACTGAAACTCCATTGAAACATACAAAATTCCTGCTCTCGCGTTTGTGACAGATAAAACCAAAGTAGATAGCTGACCCTTGCAGTTATAAACTTGCTTGAGTAAGGCCCAAATGCAGAGAAGTTCATGTTAGTGGTCAGGAAACCCAGAGGGCTTGGGAACGTTTTATGCAGATATGTGCTGCTAATGAAAGACTAAATCTTATTGTCACCAAGTTACAAAAGCCAATTTCGCTTATTTTTTTAATAAAATTTTTGACTAGAAAATTCCTCACATAAATCAGATTCAGCCCTGATTTCATATCATGTATAACCATGTCCTTAACATTAGCCTGCCCAAAGTGATCAATTTTTAAGCTGTCCAAGTGAAATTATTTTATGACTCTTCCTCTCAACATACCTCCATATTTAAAAGTGGCAGACATTAATATGTATCCAATTAAAAAGGAAATATATTCTATTTAATATTATTTGAAAGAGCTTTACTAGACATGAATTTTAACACAAGAATAAAAAGTTATAAATTTTAGTGGAGTGACTACAAATATGAGGTGACATTTATAAACAGTATTATCTTAAGCAGGTGCCTTTCAATAAATTTCTGACCTTATAAGCCAGCCGCAGATTGATAACATGGTCATTTCAATTACTGGAATATTCCCTGTGAGGCAATCTTAGGAATCCAGGATGAAAGAACATTGCAATCATTACCTCTCCCACTACTACCTTTCCTTGCTTTTTTGTCTGCAGATTGAAGTAAATTATATGTGCGTTAAGTTTCAAAATTTTAAAAAAGGTGAAGATGTTAGGTTTTACTGTTAAAGCCCTGAGGTGTTGGAGAGTCTTCTCTGTAGAAACCTCTCTTGGCAAGAGTTATGGAGTTGTGTCTCATTTCTACGCTGACTTGTGTCAGAACACAACTGGAATTGCTGTCATATATTAATAATGAAAGCAAACATTTCTTAGGTGCAAACTTTCCCCATGATTCTAACATGTCGGCTTGCAGCAGGGCTGCACGGTCCAGGAAGTCGAGTTTTGAAAAATATAGTCCCACACCACACCCAATCTTTTAAAAAGGAGTTAGCATAAAGCAGTAGGCAGTGAAGGGTCACCTATGATCCTGATTTGTTTTATATATACTGTTGACTATTTCCAATCCCCTCATTTAAAAAAAAATAAATGAAAAGAGTGAAGGGTTATTTAAATTTCCTTATTCATTTACATATTTGTTGTTAGCTTTATCAACTTATACAATCAAGATTGCCCTAAACAGGTGGTTGTCAGCACCGAACATGTATCACCAAAGAAAACAGCTACTGGAATTTATTGTTGGTACTAGGGATTGAACTCAAGACCTTGCATTTGCAGGCAAAAATTCACAATTTTTATAAGGCATTTCATCTATGCCTTCTTGTTTTTCTTTCTTCACTGTATGAACAGATTTTTTTTTTCCAGAAAATGAGATGATTTGGTTTTATAAATATGTGTTGATGGAGGAAATTGTTCAAAAAAACTGAAAGCTCAGGAAAAGACTGAAGGATTTTTTTTTTTTTTTTGCCCAATTTGGAGTCTTCAGTGTCTTTTATTTTTCTCTTATAAAATAATTTTTAAGTTTTGTAACATATACAATGAGCTATGACCCAATTTATGACTGTAATGAGATAATTCTTAATTTTCTTTCAAAGTTATACCATGGCTACTTGTCTTTAAAGTAGCAATAAGGTAGAAACCCTATCAAGATAGAAATTGCACATTCATATGGCAGCAAAATGCTGTTATCTTCTCAAATAAAAATCGCTATGAAATATTATCTTACTCTCAGAGAGCTTCAGTTTAGAACTGGCACTCCTAGACTATGGTACTGAAACTGGAGACAGAAGAGTACCCGAATATGGCCACCAACGAAAGGAATTCACAACTTTGTTTAGAGCTCATGAAAAGACATAATCAAGGCTAATGAATAAGAAATTTCAAGCAACTAAAAGCTATTAGATAAAGGACACAGGTTCTTACCCTGATATATGGGCTTTCTCGTCATTAATTGTATATATTTTGCCTTGTCCTTCTTACAGTATTACAACAGCGCTGCTTTATCTTAAGAATGTTTAGGGGCGGCCAGACAGCTCATCAGATTAAAGCACCTGCATAGGTAGTCGCAGCGATGGCATCTGATCCCCAGTGTGCCGTGCCGGCCCCGCCCTCGCGGCACACTGGGACAGTGACTTGAGACTGGGCGTGGTAGTACCCGCCTGTAATCCCAGCGCTTAGGCGGCTGAAAACAGGAGGATCACAATGGGTCCCCTCTATGTAGTGAGACCCTGTAGACACTGTAGTAAATACAGAAAAGAAAAGAATGTTTCTATTTTTAATGGTAAAGTTTCCCCAAATTTCCATAGGAGGGATGCACAGAACTCATTTCGTGTGTGCAATGCACACAACCACTGACTCCAAGTCGCCTCCCCTGTCCCTCCCCTGCCCCAGGCACACTTCCCTGGCTCAGGAACGTTATGGGCCCTGGTGAACCACAAAACCCTAAACTGTCTACAGCTCATTCCGCTCTGCCTCAGAACTCCCAAAGGAAAGGGCTAGAAAAGTAGCCAGGCGTCTTGGCAGAAGAAACGGCGTGCAGCTGTAAAAAGCAATTCTCTTCTTTCAAGGAATGCAGAGATCGCTAGAACAGGCAGGAACAAGACCGAAGGCCTGTACAAGGCCTGGAACCTGGACCTCAATGTGCCAAAGCCTCAGCATGGAATATCAAAGGATAAAAAGGACCGGGGCCTAAAGAAATCAATAAACAAGAGTCGGAGTTGGACACTAAGCCCAGCAAGAGTGAGGAGCGAAGAATGAGCTCATTGACTGTGTGGCAAAATGTGTCTAGCAGAAGCAGCCAAAGATGCCCATTGACAAGGCCTTTATATATCTGGCTTAGTCAGCCTTGAATCCTTTGGTTCCCTTATTCAAACCTTTCCCAGCAATCCTCCATCACACTAATTTCCCTACCTAGTCAAAGCATGCAACCGTGTGTGTATCTTTCTATATCCATCTTCATGTATTCATGAGTAGAGACATAGATGATGGTGAACAGATAAATAGATCATTGTTCAAGACACAAATTTACATACATTGTATGTCTGTGCTTCTTTCTTAGTAAGCTTTGGGAATCTCAGGGATATAGATCTTATTCCATGATCCTCAGTAACTACAAATTACCTCCTGCTATTGATAGAATGGATTCCGTTGTATCAACTGGGCCATGATTTGGCTGGGATTGGACATAAGAAAGAGCAAAGAATCCTGAGTATTTGTTCTGAAGGCCTGGCATTTCTGAGATGCTACAAGAATATGATGGAAAATATAGGCAGTGCTGGTTTCGATGTGTCTTCCTATCGCTAATTACATTGCAGCATTTTATTTTATTTATTTTTTTTAATTTTTTATTTATTTATTTTTTTCCTGTTTCAGAACCTTTGTTTGTTTATTCACTCATTTTTATGGCCGGCTCAGCCTGCCCCAAGGGCAGGGCTGGCGCAGCATGTAGTGCCAGGGGTCCAACCACGGTCCCTGAAGCCGCTCAAGCTTTCCCAAGCAGGCGCTTTAGACCACTGAGCCATCCCGCCAGGCCCCAAACAATGATGGTTAGGTCTTTTTTTTTTTTTTTTTTTCAGGACCGGGGTTCAAACTCACAACCTTGCACTTGCCCAGCAAGCACTTGTGCCTTGGAGCTATCTCCCCAGCCCCCATTGCAGCATTTTAGAAGAAACGTGAGTTAGGAGGGGTGGAACCTGGGTCTGCGGTTCGTTCCTCAGCCCCCTCACCCTGGGATCTTGGTTAATAACTTCAGTTGAATAATGAAACTGCATTGAAAGGGCCAAAACTTAGGAACTTGGTACAAAATTCCTGAACAACACACTTCAGTTTCCAACATAAGGAAAATGAGGAAAAGTGGGGAAAAAATTGAACCCAGATTGGTCTGCACATAACATGGAGCTTTATCGGAAACCCAAAGGAAAATAACAAGATATTATTTGGAAGACTGTGAAACCCAAATACAGTGTGCATTGCTTTAAATAAAGAAAAAAATAATAAGAAAATATTTCTATATTAGTACTCTACAAATACAAATATTCTTCTTTTTTTTTTTTTTTAATGTGTTTGGTTGTCACAAGATCTCACTAAGCAGCTTGGACTCATGGTTATCCTCCTGCTTTCAGCCTCCCCAATGCTGGGATTACAGGCAAGCACCACTATGCCTGGACTCTGGCTGGCTCAGCCTGGCCTAGAGGCAGAACTGGCACAGCATGTGGTGCCTGGATCCAACTGCCAGTCCCTGCACTTGCCTAAGCTTGCCGAGCTATCTCACTGGCCCCAAATACAAATATTCTTGTTACTTTAACATGCCTAGCAAATTCAAAGAGCTGTAGATACAAAATCTACTAGTAGGACAAAGGACAGTTTCACAGTACGGGGTGGGGGGACCCCTTCAGCTAGGAAAAAACAAACGGTATAATCTTGTGTCCAGTGGCCTCTAGGATAATAATGTCAGGGCTAAAACTGGGGAGTTAAATATCGGCTGTGTCAAGACAGGGCCACTGCAGAGGATACATGCTAATGGGTCCAATATGTATCACCATGAAACAGCTTTCTAGGTTGGAAGGAAATGGTTTTGTAAATACATCTGGCTCTCAGTTTGTAATGGAGTTTGTACATCCTGACAAGCCATACTGGATGGAAAAGAGCATCCATTCAAAATGCATTTAATACCCTGAACCCCCAACCATCATCACATAGCAGCATAGCACAAAGCAGGCCTTGGCTGCTTCCCCTCTGACCGCATGGCTGCCTGGGAGCTACAGCTCACTCTGCCCAGAACTCACACGAGCATCAGGCCACACACAGCTAGCTTCAGAAAGGACCAAAATTCACCACATGTAGCACGGTTTCTACTGAATGCCGATCACTTTCACGCAGTGGTTAAAATTATAAGTTGAAAGTTTGCAGGGCTGAGGTCCTTTTATGTCAGAATTTTGACCTTTCAATTGAGAAGCTAACAAAGCAACTTACATCGATAAATAGGTACAAAATGCATCAAAACCAAAGCAAAAGATGCCCTTCTTAGTGCTTTGTGGCTCAACTTTTTCTCAAAACTTTTGGGTTCATCATCCTAGCTGGATGTCTTCATTCTGTGAGGGTGGAAGAGGAGGGGCAAAGGGGACAGCCAGCACAAGGGCAAAGGCCTGAAGGTCATGGCAGCAAGGCGAAGCTTTGCAGAATGAGACCCACGAATACCTGTCCATGTCTCGCTGTCTTCTCATGAAAAAGGCTTAAGGACGTTTTAAGAACTGAATATTTACAACATAGGAAAAAGCTACTTTACATTGAAACGTGAAGTATTTTTAGATGATCGTGAAACTTTCATTTAAAATATCTATACTCTCTTTATTTGCCAAAAAAGTGACCATGAAAAATCTTAAGCATGATACTGATTCTACCTTAACTTAAAAATTCCTGATGGGAAGAAAGAAAGCCAGAGGATGGCTGACTATTACAATAAAGCTTCTGTCTCCTCGGGATCACTCAATTTTATTTTGCATCTTGGGGCTTAAAGATAGACTTTTAAAAAGAATGAAAGAAAACAGAATCTTTATAAAAACCAAGCACCCCATAAAATGTTAGTTGTTCTCTCTAGCCACCATTTGACTCTTAGAATTCTGATAAACTTCCCCCAAAATAAAGCGTTTCCTCTGGTCTAGACCACAAGATCTGCTTTCACCTTAGATAGGGCTCTTGGGAAGCCAGGACCTGTCTCCTCTCACACCGTATATGGTTCCAGACGAGCTGAGCCTGGCCGGCCCTTCCCCACACTAGCAGGATCCCGTGAGGTGGTGCTTCCTCTCATGAGCTAATGTCTCCACCAAGCTCTGCTTGAAAACACATTTGTTCCTGTTTGCTTCTCACTTACCTTGCGAAGGTTCATCTCCCTGACTGACACTGGCGGCGGCTTTGGGTGTTGGCTGAAGAGAAAGCGCCGAGCAGCACCAACGGAGGTGGTTTCCTGCAGAGCAGGAAACTTGACACAGCCTAGTCCAGGTCAACCTCCAAATACTAAAACCGAGAAGTCAAGGATATGTTAAGGTCAGGCAGATGAACGTTTCTCGCTATGCATATTCACAGGCCTGTGATCACTGTCACTGCTGAATTGGCTTTCACAGTTCTGCTTTATGACAAAATATTTTTCCAATTTGACTAAGCCTTTTATAACAGACACAGTTTTGAAAAAAAAAAAAAAATGAAGCTGTCTTTCTTTAAAACAACTTCAGGAACCCAGATTTGCACCCCTGGTAACAACAGAATAGATGTTTTAATGAAAGGCAAGGCTAAAACATAAGATACATCCTTCTTTCCATGAAGCATTCCAGTACCCTGTGGGTTTTGCTGTAAAGCTAGCTTGGACTAGACCAACAAGCAAAGTGGATCAGGAAAGTGTGTGGTTTGTTCTGCCCTAACCTGGGTTTGTGAATTAAATGAAGAAGAAAAAGGATGAGAACAAGATGAGGAGGAGGAAGAGTATGAGGAGGAGGAGGAGGACAAAGAGGTTGAGGAGTTCGAGGAGGAAGACAAGGAGGAGGAAGCAGAGGATGAGAACAAGGACGAGGACCAGGAGGAGGAAGAGGAGATCGTGGACAAGGACAAGGATGATGAGAATGAGGAGGACGAGGAGGATGAGGATGAAGATGAGGACAAGGAGGATGAGGATAAGGATGAGGATGAGCAGGATGAGTAGGAAGATGAGGAGGATGAGGAGGATGAGGAAGAAGAGAAGGAGGAATTAATACCCAGTGTTACGAATTATGTTCAATGTCCCTCTGAAGCCTCATAAGTGGGGCAGTCCAGAGATGGCTGGGTCTAGAGTGTGTGACAATGGGATTAAGTGTGTGATGCTGGGATCAAAGATATGTATTTACTAAATTAGTCCACTGATTAGTTTGTCACAGTTCTGGGTATGGATAATGGAAAGGCCTTTGATAGACTATAAGGGACAGAAAAAGGGTTATTGTTGTCACTTGCTGCTTTGCTACTTCACTGCTTGCTACCTTCTGTCACCCACAAACTGCTTACAGCAGTAGCCCTCTGCCATGCCCCCCGCCTTGGAGCCAGCTGAGGGTGAACTGAAACCACCTCTGACTATGAGCTACAAAAAAATCCCTCCTCCCCAAACTTAGAATATCAGGTAATTTGTCTGAGAAAAGAGAAAAATAACAAAGATACTAAGATTAGGAAGATATACTCAATGTAATGATAGCTAAAATTCCATCCAACTATCAAATTCTGTGTGGGAAATCCACACTGATAGAATTTGGAACGCAAGATTTCTTTTTCAAGGAGTTGTAATCACTCTAGAAATCTAAACAAAATCCTTTGTCCATTGCTTGATTAACTTCTGACTTATTCCTGAGAAAATACAAAGTATGTCTGTCACCTAATCTAGGGGCTTTTGGTTTGTTTATTTTAGGTCAGGACTAGAGGTGTGAAACCAAGTATATTCCAGGAAATATATTTGGAGCTCAAGAATTTTTTTTTAAATAACAGTATGATATGTGGAGAACGGTGCCTAAAATATCATTTGTTCTCTATTTTATCCCTTAGTATACATAATAAATAAGTGGGCAAGTCAATATATATATATATATATATATATATATATATATGCATATGAAGTTCTAGAATACTGAATAACAAATTTACAAATGAACATTTGCAACAGAATCTGTTTATACACTTGAGACTGCTTGCAACTACATTTTATCCAGGAAAATCAATGTTCTTGAATTTATTAGCCTAACTATAATGTGGTCATACATTTGACTATACCTACAATATTATTATTGTTCATCTGGTAAGAAGGAACAGGACTTAATTAGCATGTGTTTGCAATGCATTTGCAAAATCTCTATTTCCTTAGGATGAAAACAACAGCACTGATATATCTTATTGCCTAGCACAACTTTTAGTTCTGCACATGCAAATATCAAACTTCCACGTGTTCCTCATAATTCAAGTCTTTGTTTGCATTTTTGTTTTGAATTGAAGCAAAATTTCCTCACTTATTCAGTTCATTTTTAATTGTATTCCCTCTACTGAAAATAAATAATACTTTGGTTTCCCTTTTCAATAATTCAGTATCTTTCTCTTACCTACAATTATAGTTTACATAAAATGATGGTTTATATATATACAACAAACATCTCTGTATAAAGAGTACAACAAGGAAGATTTTAATGTAATGGAACGAACTTATGAACCCCCAATTACATGTAAGAACATGAACCTCTCCAATTTTACTCAGCTGAATTTGATATATATTTTTTAGAAGCTCCAACTTGCTAGAGTGTAACTGATATCTTTATCCATATTATTCACACATTACCTCAGGAAAAAAATGTACTCACTTGGAGCAAAATGTCAAGAGATATTAAGTGGACTCAACATAGGGCAAAATATCAAGAAATACAGTAACATATTAGTGACATGGTGTAGGATAAAAGAGAGCTTTCAGAGTGAGACAGACACAGTCACAACCTGGTTTGGCCTCTTATTAACTGTGCAATTTTTAAAAACATGGCCAATTAGCCTCTCAGCCACAATGTCTTCTCAGTAAAGCAATGCTGCTTCTTTCTGGAACTGATGTTGGGACAGCGTACAGGGATACAGCCGCACTGGTTAGGAAAGGGTGAAGCACTTCATACACAGGCAAAAAGGCTGCTACCGAAGGCTTCCGGTGCTCATGTTCCATTCCACACCAGAATCTTCAGACAGCACCAAATTCAGGAACCATGGTATTGATACCTCACCAACTAGAGGGAGACTTCTAGAAGTCTATTCTAGGATAGCAATCCTGATTGGTCCATGTCCTTGTTGAAGTGGTTGTTAAATACGTTTAATATCTGCCATACCTATACCATAGAAGGCTTTTAGAATCTAGTTAGACAGTAATGCCTTCCACTTAGCAAGCATTTGTGTTCGGTAATTCAGACCCTCTTATCCTTGCCCAGTCTCACAATGCTGCTTCTGTCCCCTGTGGCTTATCAGGAAATCCCTCATCTGACAAGGTCAGGGAAGCTTTTCCTCCCCAATTATTTCTTCCTTTCCTAAATTGCTGGCAAGGCTGAATATCTGTCTTTGGTAAACATATGTTTCATAGTCTTAAAATGCAAGAAACACAAACCATCTCAATTAGGTCAAAATGTATTATTAGAACTAACTCGAATTTCAGGATGACTTACTTCTACTTCCATGCCATTTATTTCATAAGAGCACATACAGTTTTTGTATTTTTGTGGTTTATTGACAAACACAATTATATGTCATACATATAAAATTAGAAAGAAAAAGATTTGTGATTCAGCTTAACTGTACAGCATTCACCTAAATTGCCTTTGTGTCAGGCAAAGAAAGGTCAGGAAGGAGGGAAAAAATAAACTCCCTTTTTCCCAGTTGATGACTCCCCCCGTGGCTAATTTAGAAGTATAAAAATCTAGAACGATATAAATATTTGACTTTAAAAAGACCAAATGTGTAATTAAACAAACAGATGCACTGCATAGATCTCTGCTTCTTTCCCAGGTTGACTGCTCCTCCCCCTTAGCATGGAATAATAATATAAGCAAGCATCCCTGAGCATGTCTGCTCATCCCACCCTCTGCACACAGACTAGAAGCTCTATTCCTGCTGGCCCGATAGGGCATAGTTAGCGTAGAATATTAGGTGAGGCAGAGCGTGGGTATCTCACCGGTCAGACTCACCACAGCAACAGTGTGTGTGGCCACTTTGAGACTGACGGTACTGTGAAGAATTAAATTATGGCATTAGCTGGGCACAGTTTGGTCCGGGAAACCCAGTAAGTCATCAGTTTATGTCCCCACCCTCCAATCAAGTGGCAGGTGGAGCAACGCTAGCCATTGCTAATGCCATGAGCTGGAGGCTCTGGCCAGTGGAGGAGAATTTACAGGGCTTTGTTTTTTTTAATTCATCAGGCCATATGCTGCCAGCTCTCATGTAAATAGACAAAATTACAAATAATAAAAAAGAACCAACTGTTTTAGCATTTGGCTGTTTTCTGTCATCATTGCCATCTATTCGAGAGGCCAGTTAATGAAAGAGGGGTCTTGGACTCCTGGTGACATCAACCTAAAGGGAGAGACACTTCTGCATCCAAGCCTCATTCAAGCCATGTTAAACCTCTGCCCTAGGGTACTTCGATGCCAAGTGTCTAGTTGGCGGCAAAGCAGGGGAGCCTGGATGTCCAGCTGGCCCGGAGCTGGGGCACACGTCTCCAGCACTCCCTGCAGCTGAGGCCCATTGTCCAGCGATGCGAGAAGAGGCAGAAGGTTAAGTTCCACTTAGACTGGGTGAAGCTGGGGCATAGTGGTGAATCAGATCTGGACACACTTTGAAAAAGCAGCTTTAGAAATATAAAAGATTAGCAAATGCATTTTCAACTTCAAAATAACAAGATAATTAGCATTTGTAGGCTGTTTGAAAATCTGATTCACTAATATCAAAGACTGCAAGAAATTCTCTCCAAGCAGATTCTGAACAGTTCCAAAAATACTTGCATTTAAAATTAAAATGTTGCTAAACTTTTGTATAATTTCTGCTATTACTCTATTCATAATGATTATCAACCTTCCAGCCTGTACAAATGGAGAATTTCATGCCCTTGATAGAATTCACACATTTATGTCCCATTTTAAGACAGTAAACCTCCAATCAAGAAATGCATTAGACACTGAATTCATACCTGCACGCATATATTTAAAATAATTCTGTTTTAAAGATGTGCTTGTGTTAAGTTACACCTCTACCAGCTTGCTTTGAAACCATAATTTGCACATCTTTAGAGACAACTCAAAATCAACTGTGTTCAATAATGCCTGTCAAAATAAAGGTATCACAGAAATACATATACAGTGCATGTGACAGTAGGAGAAGTTTGTGATGGGCTTTCTCACCAACCTGTACTGAAGAGGAAGGGATTTGCCCACAGGAACCAGGACATATCAAATATCTTGTCCACCAGCAAAACTAATTATTTTTTTTGTCTAGTTTTCCCAAATCTGTGTGCTTAGTGTCCCACTGGGTTTATTTTTACCTTTGGCTACTTCCAATCTAACATGGAACTGTTAAACACACATGAGCTTAACTATTGTGAGAAGTGGTTCTCAGGGGCACTGGGGAGACAAGCTCAGCGGCATAAGTGCCTGACTGGCATGCGCAAGGTCCCGAGTTTGAACCCCAGTGCCAAAAAAGGAAAAAAAAAAAGGAAATGCTTCTCAGATCTGGTAGAAGGCAAAGGGTAATAAAAGGCTATAAAGATTTGATTCTAATAAAGAGCCACAGATACATTCCATTGAAATAATAGCTATTCAGTGAAGAAGCATTATTAGTTCATACAGTAAATTAATACTGCTAGAAAAAATTTTTCATGGCAAATGAAAATAAAAGAACAACAAAAAATGATGTCCTCTGCAATTGCTCAAGAAGACTGTTCTTAAAGACTCCTATGACAGGAGATAATAAGATCTATTATCAGTGTTCATCATTCCACATTTCAAATTAATTAGAATTTATTCAGTTTTAAAAATTATAAGAAAATTAGCACTTGTAAGTTGTTTGAAATTCCCGACACTTTAACATCAAAGAAAGCAAGAAAATGTCTGTAAGCACATCCTAACCTCTTCCCAACAGGCTGCATTTAAAATTACAATGATACTAAACTTCCGTATGATTTGTTATTGTTCTATTCCTAATTATCAACAACTTTTCAGTCTATACAAATGGAAAGTGCTGGCTTGGGGAGATAGCTCAGTGGAATAAGTGCGCGCCTGGCAAACTCAAGATACTGAGTTCGATCCCTAGTACCACCGGAAAAAAAAAAAAAAAGTGCTTACTTCACTGGGAGACCAGATTTGCTGGTGTGGCCAACCAGGTAATGTCCGAAAGGAAAAGACCTACCTTCTAATAAATTGAAAATGAAGAAAGCAGTGCCTGAGTCCACCTTCACCAGAACATATGCTAAAGCAAGAAGTAATTCATCAGATCACAAAGAATGAATGCAAGGTTGTTGAACACATTAGTATTATGGAAGCCATGTAAGTGAGGTGTGGAAAGGGGTAAGATTTCTTATCATAGTAGGAAACTTCAAGATCTATTACGGAGTTACACAGTTAGATCATATATATACTCTTCTGTCATAGGAAAAGTGCATGTCTGAAACAGGCCGGTTTATTTACGTGGTATATAAATGTTCCTACATGTTGCTATGTATTTAAGTATAACAACCAATCAGGGGGCTTAGGAGATAGCTCCATGACACAAGTGCCTGCCTGGAAAATACAAGGTCATGAATTTGAACCCCAGTCCCACAAAAAAAAAAAAAAAGACCAATCAGAAATTTCAGAAACAGTGAGAGTTCAAGAACAGCTTGGGATACAAAACTGAGCTCAAGGCCAGCCTGGACTGTACAGTGAGACCCTGTCTCAAAAAGACAAAAAAAAAAAAGAAATTTCAGAAACAAAATGGCTAACAAAGCTTAGTATTACTAAGACCAACCACATGACTAACTGATGAAAGCCTCACTCTTAATCTCACTCTTAATTACAGGAAGTACTAAAGTCACAAATAAATAAATAAATAAATAAATAAATAAATAATATAAATTGTTCTCATACATGGGTGTAAAACATTTATCATTTACTCTTTTCTAGTAGTAGGACTATTATTTTAATGTATTCTCAACCGACATGCCAAAAACAAAACATTACCTATGTTAGGGTGACGATACCTTGATACATGTATACACTGTATAATATTGAAATCAGTTTAAACATATTTATTCCCTTGATGGTGAAAGCTTTCTGCCTTCCTGAAATATATAATGCATAATCGTCTATAGTCATCCTACTATGCAACATCAGAATTTCTTGCTGCTACCTAGTTTAGAACCATCAATCAACCTTCTCGTGTCCTCCCCTCCTTCCTACCCTACCTGGCCTCTCACGATCACCATTCTGCACTCAACTTCCATGAAGTCAGCTCTTGCAGATGGCACATGTCTTTCTGCACCGCGCTTACTTTAGTTGCAAAGTTATCTCCAGTTCCAGCCATTCTGTGACAGATGACAGGATTTCACTGCTTCTATGGTTGAAAAGTATTCCATTTGCAGTACATAACATGCTTTTTATCCACTGACAGTTGAGGGGCATCTGGGTTCTTTCTACTTGCTACTCTAAACACCACTATGAGGGCCAGTCAAATAGCTCTGCATATCAAAGTGCCTACAAGCAGGCATAGGGGCTGGGGGCTCAATACCAGGGTCTGCCATGCCAGCCCGACCCCCAGGGCACTCTGAGATGGCAATTGAGACTGGGTATGGTGGCATGTACCTGTAATACCAACTCTTGGGAGGCTTTAAACAGATGGACTACTACAAGTCCAGCCTAGTAATGAGACCCTGAACACCCTGTAGACCCTGCCCTAAAATGCAATAGATAGATAGATAGATAGATAGATAGATACTCACTATCATGATGAACATCTGAGAGCTGTGTTTTCAAATACCGATCTCATTTCCTTTGGATACATACCCAGTAGCAGGATTGCTGGTCACATAATAGTTCTATTTTTAAATTTTTGGGGGAACCTTCATAATGTTCCCCCATTAACTATTTTATTAAATAGTAAATTCAATCACTATTACATTTTATTAAACTCCTTTTAATGAGTTTTGTCATTCAAGTTATTCCAAAGAATAGAGAGGCTGCACTTGAAGACTGCTAGATTCGTTTCTCTATACAACAAATATTTATTGGACTCCTCATCATGCATCAGGGACTCACTATTCTCGGCACTGGCCAGGTGTGTGTGATCCAGAAGCTGCTTGTGTAGTGCAACAAACCACAAGCAGGAAAATGAGCCAACAAGGTGCCTCAAGAGGTTGTCTAAGAGCTAAAGAGTCTGAGAAGAGAGGAGCCATTTTAGATATTTGGGGGTGATGGTCTCTTTGGGATGAAAAACATAACATCATTTGTTATAGACACATAAATTTTTTTCAGAGCCAAATTAGGCCTCAAAAATCATTCAATGTCATTTTATCACTTTCTGTGATGAAAACTGAAGGTTGAGTGGGCTAAGTGGCCTACCTAATGTCCCATGCTAGCTGAATAATTACATTTCATTTTTAAAAAGTAAAAGAGAAAGCATCATTTCATATATTAATTTGCAAATTAGTCCACAGTAGTGAAACATGTATTTAAATTCTATCACTAGGTCTGGTTACCAATCTAACTACAGTGGGAAGAATTTATACAAAGAATAACCTGGCTCTAATTAGATTATTTCATAATTCTTATAAGGCTTATGAACCTGGTATTTTTTATCAAGTTCTCACTTTAATTCCTTCACAATAATGATTTTCTGTCTGTCTGTCTGTCTGTCCTTCTTTCTGTCTGTCTGCCTTTCTTTTCGGCTGGCTCAGCCTGCCCTGTGGGTGGGGCTGATACAGCATGTGGTACTGAGGATCAAACCAAGGTCCCTGTGGTTGCCTAAGCTTTCCTAAGCAGGTGCTTTAGACCACTGAACCATCGTGTTAGTCTGATTTGTTTTTTCCAGAATGATTTAATTATTTCTTTGCATACTGCTTCTATGCAGATGCATAAAAATCAATAGCAACACAATGTTCTCCTACAGTGTGTTAGAAAAATCTTCATAAAATTAAAACTCTATAGGATTAGATCATCTTAAAGTTTATTAAGTTAATAATACTGAGGTAAAACTGATTAATAGCTAAATCATTTATCACTATTTCCATAATTTGATCTTTAATCAAATTAGAATGGCAAGTGTAAACAATGTATTATTATAGATCTTTTAGAGGTAAGGGATGGAGATTTATAGTAGACAAATGGCTTACCCAAGGTCAAAGAGTAGCAGGCATGAAAAGGGGCTGAAATTTAGCCCCTTCCTCCCAATCCTCATGTGTCTTTATTGAAATAACTATTCCTTCCTAGGCATATATTTCAGTCACTTATGTATTTAATATAGCGCTAAGGGAAGTCACTAAAGAGGAGAAATGTTATTGGCCTCTGAAAAGTTCCACTCCTAATGTAAATATCTCTACACATACAGGCCCACACACACGCTCACACACACACCCTAGTAGGGATGAGGCACCTGAACAAAGAAACAGTATCCCTTAGCAGCCAGACCTTTCTACACAGTATCCCCTTCACACACATCTCTAAAAATACCCATTAGTACATTCTGAGGCATCAATAATTCTGAGTGTTGGACCACTTATCTTCTTGCTTTCTATGAATATACAAACAAGCATCTGCAAGCAGTCAGGACAAATTAATCTGCTTCCACCAACAAATGAAATGCAGAAGATTCAAACTATAATAGGCAAATGGAGGCACTCTGAGACAGAGAAGTCCCTACACACCAAAATAGTTTCATTAACTGAGAAATGCTTCCTACCAGGCCAAAGAAATCCATTACTGAATCATGACTTCATCTTTTGGAATATTGATGCTGAATCCAACTTAATACAGTGTCTCGCTACACAGGTGACTTGCTACTGCCACCTGCTCACCCTGGGATGTATGTGAAAAGCTCAAAAATACCCCCATTAAATCAGGTGGTACAGGGGTGTTTTATGATTCTAGAATAAACATAGACAATAAGGCTAACAAAGTCCATCATGTTTACACTCAAGTGCATCACATTAAATTAACAGACAGAAGCCACATGATGAGGCATTCTTTCCACTGGTCAGCATTTCTGCGGTGCCACTATCACCACCACAGTCTTCTCCTCCTTGGGCTCTCCTCCAACAGCCAGTCGCTGGGAGGGCTTTCAATCAGCTCCCAGTGTTTTGTTTGTTTTTCCTTAACTGGGAAAGCTATTTTGAGTTCTTCTCACTGAAGGTACTCTGATGGGATGGGAAAGAAGCCTGAATGAAACTGAAGTAATAGCAGCAACATAAAATATAGACCTGATACTGGTGACAAGAGTCAAAAGATGTCCACTGAATTTAGGAAAAAACATAATTTTGATTTTGTCTTCCTATTTTTATAAGTGGGATTTGATGATCCTAAGGAACAAGTTCATAAAGCACAAATATCCTTCAGGGAAGGAAGGAAAGATATTCTTACTTGAGTTCTACTTCCTAGATATTCTTACTTATGGATTTACTTACTTCTAGATTTCCTTACTATATAAGTAAAATATCAAATGCTAGATATTCTTACTTCAAGGAATAAAGAAAGATGTTCTTACTTGATCTCTGCTTTCTTCAGTTCCCCATGCTCATTGATGAAGAAAATAAAATTTGAAAGTTATGACTTGATGTGATGTTTTATGATTTCTCATTTTTATACATAAAAAAATGGGTCAGGGATATAGCTCAGTGCATGGTCCTAAGAGTGATTCCCGGTACCAAAGACAAAATCAAATTTAGAACACCTGTTACCAGCAAGGATACAGCATACTCACATATGCAGGGTGACTTTCATCATTGAAGTGATGCAAAAGTGATTATTTAAATTAAGTAACCCATACACACAAGATATTACTGCAGAACAATGAAAAGTATTAGAGGCAAACACACTGCAACATGAATATTTAAATCTTTGTTGCCATTACAGTCTTTAGAAACATCATAAGGCCAGTGCTACTATCATTTTGAATCTAGAATTTTCAATCTACACATGAATACATCTTATTCTGTAGTCACATGGTCTTCCTTTCCTCCATTCCTTTTTTCCATCTTCTTTTCATTTTTCTTTTCTTTCTTTCTTTTTTTTTTTTTTTTTTTTTTTTTTTTTTTTTTTTTTTTTTTTTTTTTTTTTTTTTTTTTTTTTTTTTTTTTTTTTTTTTTTTTTTTTTTTTTTTTTTGCACGACCGGGATTCAAACTGACAACCTTGCACTTGCCAGGCAGGCACTTGTGCCACAAAGCTATCTCCCCAGCCCCTCATTTTTCTTTTGATCTAAAACATTATCACCAAAAAATCTGATCATTTGATTTACTTATCATAGATAGCTCCAAATGACCTGCATAAGTAAAATGTCAAATCTCACTTTAAATATTGAAGACTTGCCATCAGTGAAATATTTACCTATCATACAATCCATATTGGTATGCAACACCTTTAGCTATAGACCTCAAAACATAGGAAAGTATTATTCTATAAATAATGTATATCTACTAATGCCCAACACAACCAGTAGTCATTTTGTGAGGACACTTTAATGGTTATGCATTAAAGGTTCACTCGCAAACATGGTATGTGACAAAAATCACTTAGTTTTGAAAATACCATCCCAAGTGATTAGATCAATTACCTTTCTAAGTTTGCTAGGAAACTTTCACTTATGGGCCCTAAGTCCAAATAGCAAATGCTTCTCTCACACCCCTACACAGTCTCACATACTTGTCCAGTTCCCGGTACCTACTCAGGAAGAAAATAAAATCTGGGAGTTATCAGTCAAGTTATTCCAAAGCATTTTATTCAGAGAAAAGAGTAACTTCTCACCACTGTGCCAATACATCTGAAACATCACCACTGAAATTTTCTCGGTGGTGTTTTCTGATCTTTGCAAGGTATTCTGACCAAAATACTGCTCTAGGCTGTATGTCTTACTGATTAACTCTGTCATTTATTGGAGGGCTGCAGGCTTCTTCCTGTCAGCTCAGGTTTGTGTGTAGATAAGTCATGTGTTTAAAGCACACTGAAAGCCACCCTAACAGATGTCTATAAAACAAAAGCTATTGATGTCGTTTTGAAAGGGACTTGAAAATGTAATCATTTACTGAGATGATCTTAAGGACCTAATAAGCAAATGTAAATTCTCTACGATTGTTACAGGCTGACAGGGTCACACAGAATTGGTGTCCCACATTCTTTCAGAACTGTAAGTACACATAGCTCTGACTAGAAGATGCATCTCATCAGAGGACAGAAGCCACTCAGTATGGTGATTTAAAAAATAAAATTGAAAATGTCACTAGTCTCTCAACATTATTCTAATTGACTTAGGACATAATAGTATTTTTAGCAAAAATTCTATAGGAGGTCAACAGAAAAGATGATTGAGTGTAGGTAAAGAGAACACAGATAAGCTTCATTTCTACATGGTATTATGTTTCGGCTTTGGCTTGGTTGGGTTTTTTGTTGTTTATTGTGCTTTTAGGAGATTGGAGGGGGGTTGTTTTGAGACAGAGTCTCCCTATGTAGTTTAGGCTATCTTTGAACTAACTACGTAATCCAGGCAGACCTCAAATTCACATTGACACTCCTGTCTCAGCCTCTAGAGTGTTGGTATTATAGGCACGTGCCACCATGCCTGGCTTCTCACAATCCTACAAAGTTCTTCCTTTTATTACAAAACATATAACTCTATGTAGATGAAAATATAAATAGCCTTTCCTCATAAAATGACATTCTCCACCAACTTTCAAGCAACATGATGACTACTTCAGATTACCTAGATGCATTTGGGAAAAGATAATATTCATAAAACCATTATGCCTTAATATATATCTATTTACTAGCTTTCCCCATTCTTTGAGAACTTAAAAATATGTAAGTTTTGAAAAGTAATGTAAAGGTAACCAGAAGAGTACTAGTACCTCCTTTACATGGTAAGGTTAAGTAATTCTGTGCTCCAACCATTACTGAACCACTTACCCTGTCACTACTTCTACACTAGCTGTAGACCTAGACCATTCTGTTTCCTCCCAGATTTAAATTTTGTATTATTACCCCTTGTCAAGCAACAGTCCTCCTGTGGGGGAGCATCTGCCATCTTCCAGGTTCTTCTTTGTGTTTATTAAGCAATTATTCTCAATTTGCTACCAAAACTTTGCATACTGAGTTAAATTTATATGCCTCCCTCTCTATAAGCTGCCTAAATGTGTCTTCCTTCCTTTCTCTTAATAAAATTCAATGATTCCTGTCTATTTTTAGCTTTTCCATAATACCATAAAAGCGCCTCCTAGCTTGGTGATTTTCAAAGGCAATTTCTAATCACTTGGGCGCCTGGTTAAAATGCAGCTTCTGATTCGGTAAGTCTGGATGAGGCCTGAAATTTTGTTCCCAGATGAGAACTCTGCTGCTGGTCTTCAAACACAATTTGAAAAAAGAGGTTCTAATACTCCCTCTTTCTCTCCTCCAAGTTCCTCTGGGACAGGTGTCCTGCATGATTCAGTCATGTCCACCTCCCCAGTGTCACTGAGTGTTTCATAAATTTTTGTTGAATAAATAATATACTGATCCAGTAAATATGCAACAGTCCTCTACTCAGAAAATTCTACTTAAAATAATTTATTTTTATATGCACCTTTTCTTCCTGGAATTTAGTTGAGGGGAGGCATAATATTCTTCACCTCTTTCTTTTCAAAAGCTGAATATACCCTATGTGCCCACCCCCCAAGAAAGCAGGCATTCAACAGAAGCAGTGCCTAAACAACAGGTTGAACAAGTGCCAGAGAAGGAGGGGCACCAGGTAGAGCCTGCACCTGATGTACCTGAAGACAAGGGGCATTTTACAAGCCAGCCACACGTGCAGGCAGAAAGCCTCCTGTCTGGCAGAAGCAGGCCAGGAGCAGGAATATTTACATGTACTACCAGGGATAAAGCCTTCTCTAGACACAAGACAAACTCTGATGAGAAAAGTGCTTCAGTTTGTTAAAATGCCATGCCAGTGGTTGATACGCTGGGGAGTGAAACCAGGCATTATTACAGGAGTAGGCAGGTGGCACACCTTTTATTTCTTAATTCAAAGCTTCACTTTTGTAAATAAGAATGGAAATTGAACAAATGGCACATACCAAGTTTTACAGACTATGTCAAGCGTTTTTGGAAATGAATTTCCTCAAAAACTTCTGTCCTTGGAGGATTCAAAAGTGTACTATCTTGCAGTTCTGTTCATTAAATACTTCACATCTGTGTACTATCTTCTCAATCAGGCTTCAGCCAGGAATAGATATTGCTAGCCCTATATCTGTATGTCCATAGCTATACCTATATCTATACTGTATCTATATGTCTATTTATTCTCTCTAGATACACAGATAGATGGACAGATGGACAGCTAGGTAGACAGACAGATGGATAGACAGGCAGATGGACATACTGACAGGCAGGCAGGCAGTCAAACAGATTGGCAGGCAGGCAGGCAGACAGACAGACAGACAGACAGAGATGGATAGATAAATTCAGCTACATGGTCTTTCTTGTTAAATACATTATTTAGGAGGAATTGAGTGGCACACTATTCTAATTCTAGACATGAATCTGACAATAAACAGAAAAGTGCAAAAACGCTCCAGGAAATGAAATTCGAGATATATAGCTCAAGTGATCGCTCAGACCAGAGAGGGAAATTCCACGAAGAGTAAATACTAATTTCTTTCACTACACTTTTCTTTTAATGTATTTGTATTTGGTACAGAGTGTCACTACACAGCTCATACTCATAGTGATCCTCCTATTTTCAGCCTCCTCAATGCTGGGATTACAGGCATGTGCCACCATGCTGGGCCTCAGTGGCTGGCCCAGTGTGGCCGAGGACAGGCTTGTGGTGCCCAGAATTGATCCCTGGTCCCTGCACTTGCCTAAGCAGGTGCTTAGTCTGCTGAGCTTTGTCGCTGGCTCTCTTTTCTTTTTCTTCTCATTCCTTTTTTCTCCTCTTTTTATGTCCTATGAAGATAATCTTAGCACAGAACTCTGCCAAGGTCTGCCTCTTTTAAAATATAATGTCATGCAAATAGATGAAATCCATGGTGTACCTAAAGCCTTTAGAATTGCTTCACCAAACGCTGACTCTGCCGCCAGATTACACATAAGCCATATGCAAGTAATTTGAGTAAAAGCAGTGAACTATTGTCCTTTTACTGCATTATGTTGGTCAGAAAAATAACTATGGTGTCGCTTCTTAGCAAACTGTCCATACAGACACTCACACACATACAAATATATGGGTTCAGATAACTGGCTGGTTCCAAGTAAGCTATGATGCTTCTGTTTTTCATCTATTAACCACCTATTGTATAATCACTTCTAAAATTACGCTTTGATTTTATTCAGAAGACTCTTCCTGGAAGAACCTAGAAGCTTCTCGTGCATAAGTATTTAACACAGAACGAAATTAGCAATCTGTACCTTAAAATTACACATAACATTTAGCTTCATTTAAAATTAGAGCACTAGAAGAAGCAGATTTCTGTGTCACTTTCATTATGCAGAGAGGTAAACAACAAATAAATAAGCCATACATGAATATGAAATTAACAGCACAATAATTGCTTACTCCTACAGTGTGTGCAATATTAAATCCTCCAATAAACACTTAGTTAACCTCATTCTCACATATGCCTACTGCTTTTATCAAAAGCAGCATACCTGGAACCCACTAAGTCAACTTCCACAATGAGGTGTGAAGTCTACTATAATCATTATGGTTGCCTGGAAATTTTCGAGCGATTTCTTTACAAATTCCCTTGTTGGAAGTATATCTGAGATCCAGGAAAAACAGGAGGAAATTTGGAAATGAAGACTGCATTTTATGTACTGTTATCTTACCATTACATCCCAAATCCTCTGCTGGCTCCCAAAAAAACTTATTGAGATCATCACAAGGCAGCCATTCCAAAGCATTGCGTCACCTTCCTGCTGGGGACAAGTCCACGCTTACTCTGTAACATTGACCCTGCCGACTTGGACCACATGTATATGCATGAAACCGCTAAACCTGATTTCTGTTGAATTTTTCCCTTTCCATGGAAAGCAGACATTCTTGTCTTGTCTTTTTTTTTTTTTTTTTTTTTTTTTTTTTTTTTTTTTTTTTTTTTTTTTTTTTTTTTTTTTTTTTTTTTTTTTTTTTTTTTTTTTTTTTTTTTTTTTTTCCTTTCTTTTCTTCTTTTGTTTTCTTTTTCCGGGCTCTTAACACTAGCTAACTTTTGTCTTAGGCTCTAGGCCAAAGCTTGCCCAAAATTTCACCCCAAGTAATGGTTTCTCTTTCTTACTCACAACTTGAAACTGACTCATTTAGGAAGAGGCTGTTGGTACTGCTGGAGTTTTCCAGTAGGCAAGGGTTAAAAGGTCACTGGTAATATCACCTCTATCTTTATGAGAATGTAACTGCTAGAATACTTTGACATTTGGAGGTAAGCTGACAAAAATCTCTCACTGTTTCCTACAATGGTGAGGTTCAGAGGGGACGTACGGGTTGAGAACCAGTAAGACCACGTTTCTCAGTGGAGGATGTCAGTCACTGCAGGGAGGCCAGTGATTACAAAATAAAATGTTTAAAATGAAGTGTAGAAATAAAATAATCATGAAGTTCAAAGGAGCAAGCATCTTAAAATTATCAGGTTTATTTGTCCTAATGATGAAATTAGCATATCTTTGCTGATTTAAACTTGAATTTGACTCAATGGGTAAATTTAAGCCCGGGGCTTTCATGCCATTATCAGAAGCCCTGTCAGTGAGTGCTTTAACCTAATTACATTTGATGCAGCAAATCAACAAAACCACTGCTGGTTATGACCTCTGCCAAGAGCACTAGCGAGCTAGACAAATGGAGCTTAAGATGTTATTAGTTGTTCTGTCGCAAAGTTCCAGATACAGCCCGACAGGAGGCTGCGCCTGACTCGGGTATGCACCCTCCAGATGGCGTTCTGCGTTGGCTTGTGGCAAGGCTCACAGGGATACTGGCACATTTTCCCCGTCAAAATGAAAGTTTTCCAATTACAAGGAGATAATGTGAGGAGATGCAAACTTAATCTCTTGAACAAAAGGTTGCAAGCTGCGCAATTGCCAATTCAGGGGAGAGATTTCACTCTAGTTCAATTGATTTAAACCTTGCAGATCCACAAGACGGGCTATCTTTCCTAATAAAACCAAGGAATCTACTACAGTTGATTCTATTTACTGGGACAATGTTGTAATGATTTCGCCATCGAAAGCCTTCTTCTTTTAACTCGGTATTCTTTTGCTGAATGAAGCCTGCTTTGTGTTCTTTCCAATGTGTAAACAGAGACAAAGAAGCCATTTCATTTTAGTTAAATACCAGACACCTTAAATGAAGGTGTGCTGTTCCTCCAGTCCACTGTTGGGTATCAGAGCAGAGTTCCATTCACGTAACTTAAATAGGCAAAATAAAGAATACCCTATTCGCATCAAGACTCCTACGACGATTCAGCTAAAATGTCATTACTCTTCACTTGCTAACTTAGCAACCCTAGTCCAAATGGTAGGAAGAAATATCAAGAGCCACAGGAAGAAGGCACTGAGCCAGTCCAAAAATAACCAGCCTACCAGAGCAAGTCAGCAGGTACTATGTTGTAAAGGTTACTTTGCAAGAAGATACAAATTTGTCCTTTGACACAAGCATGCTGTGGCAAAACCAGGAAGCCACTGTATATCTATTCCCACAAATCCAACAGAGATAACTGTATAAGATGAACATGTGTACGTGCCAGCATTAAGCAAAATGCTTGGCAGGGTAACTATAATCATAGCCCTGTTTTAAATGCATTAAGCAGAATATCAACAGAGTTTAAATACTGGAATGATCCTACAGGTCTAATGTAAGCAGAAGGGTTAATGATGCTTCATTATTAATGCAAGAGGCATCTCTCTTGTGACTTAAGGAGAGTGAATTGATTCAAAACTTTTAAGCATAGATTCTTAATATCACAAGACAAGGTATACAGTTCTTACAAAGGTTAATCAATGAAACTGGCATACAGAAAAATATTTTAGATCAAGTTCCAAACTATCTTCAAAATAGAATTTACCCATTGAGAAGAAGAGCAATGGTTCAAGTACATGAAAGACAATGAATTGCAGTTAGTAGGGTAAAACCATAGGAAACAGATGTCCTTTGTATTTCCATAGGAAGGAGCTGGAAAACTGTCCTTTTTTACTGGAAATTCAGTTAGCTAAGTAAAGAAGGATTATAAACTCTATGTAGCCTCAACGGCAACATTGTAAGGTCTGTAAATCAGTCAGAAATATAAGCATACCCTTCAAGTCACTCAGAAAATTCAGCCTATTTCTGCTGAAGTTAGCAATTTCAAGCAATGAGCATTTTTAAAAAGTCTCAATATTAACATAAAGTGGTCTATAACAGCTGCTGTACAGCTCAACATCAATTTTATGTTGGCTAAACTACTAAATAGCAATCACAGTGACATCCCTCAGGAGACATTTGAGGGCCCCAGTGTATAGCAATTTAAAACTGAACTGGAAATCAAAACTAATTCCTATGCTGTTTATGAACAGACTTCCCTATGTTCTTGTATCACCACCTAGTGGTTACATAGCTCCGGATCTGACTGTTACCAAACACCAAACAGTAATTGGGAAGAGGAGAGAGAGGACAGAAGGACAAAAAGAAAAGAAAAACAAGAGAGAGAAAATAAAAAGAGAAGAAAAGAAAGCAAAAGCCAAAACAAGTATTCAAATATTTTCAGATCTACATCATAAAATTTGTAGAGTATTATCATTTCAAATTAAAACATTATTTAAAATTATTATTTTGTGAATTTATCAAATAGATGAAAATTCTGTAATTGACATAACAAATGCTATTTTAAGAAATGTGGTTGAATTTGGAGGTAATTATCTTACACCATAGGACCCACGGATATATTTGCCTGTGTGAACAAGTATGGATATAGGATTATACCATTATTTGTAATAGCTTCAATATCAACCAGTAGTGCTGTTTACATATATCATCTATAAAGAATGAATTGGGCTGCTGAGATGGTTCAGCGGTCTAAAGCGCCTGCTTAGGAAAGCTTAGGCAACTGCAGGGATCACGGTTAGATCTCCAGCACTGCATGCTATGCCAGCAACCCCCCCCCCCCCCCGCAGGGAAGGCTCAGCTGGTCATAAAGACCAAAAAAAAAAGAATGAATTCATTTTTCATATCTTACTATGAAAATCTCTAAGATATTTAATTAGGTAAGGGAAAAGCAAGATATAGAACCATGTGCTTTACATTGCACCAATTACATAAAAATGTAATTTTTATTTTATGTGGGTAAAGTATTTCTGAAAGGACAGACAAGATCTCCAGAGAAGAACTGGGTAAGTCAGAAGCCAGAGAAGGGAGGAGATATTTTTGCAGTATAAATCATGTCAAAGCAATGAGCTCCTATCTGTTCAAGTAAACTTTAAACCTAAAAACTAGCACATGACTAAAAGGAACTATGACTTGTGGCTTTTTGAAAATCATCCAAACTGCCCCCTGTATATGTCATTTAAAGAAATATTCATCATATCTAATTTGAATTTACTGATAATATGACAAAGATTGAAGCTTCATGTTTTCACTGTATAAAGGAACCCAGTAGTACAAAGAGCAGACATTACTTATAGATGGCACAAAACTGGAGGCGTGAAGCACTGAAATCATTTCATGCTCATGCTTGGCTACGCTCGGCAAACCTACGTTCTGGAATATTCTCGTCAGGAGAGTCAAGGGCTCCGGACCCTCCACACGCTGGCCTGAACTGCGCTGGCAAAAGGATACAGAGATAGTGCAGGTGAGCCATCGATCACGTGTCTGCAAGCAGAAAAAGCTGAGAGCTAGTAGGGAACAGAAAGTAGGGCAGATGCTCTGGTTTAGATCTGCAGTGTCCCCTTTAAGGGCATGTGTCCAGCAAATGGGCCTTTGAAAGAATAACGGATTAGGCCCTCGGACCTCATCAATGGATAAGTCCACTGAGCAGATCATAATTTGATAGCATTATTGGGAGGTGATGACAACAGAAGGTGAGGCCCAGTTCAAGGGAGTGGGTGGGCCACTGTCACGTGCCCTTGGAGACTACCTGCGGGGTCTGCAGTGTGCGCTGTCTAGCCAGTTGCCTCTTTCTCCACCTTGGCTGACAGGCGGTAGCTGCGTCTCACCCCCATGCTCTCCTGCGGCGGCATTTCTGCCCCTGCCCCACAGGCACAAAAGCAATGAAGCTGGCTGACCATGGACTGAAACCCTCAGCCCAAATCACGTTTTTCTCCTTCTACGGTTTACTGGTGTGTGGTCGCAGAGACGGGAAGCCGACTAACCCAGAAGGTAAAATAAGCCTTTCCTCAATGGAGAAGGAATGAGAGAAAGGGCATTTGGATTCAGCCTCCTTCTCACAAAACACTTTGCTCGTTGTCTTCCAAGGGGGAGGGCACCATGGCCGCAGAACCAGGCTGGCCAAAGAGTAAGATCTGGATAAATGTTTGTGATAAATATTTATTCATTAAATAGAAATTCTTAACATACACCATTATTTTTGTACTCCTGATTCGATCATTTTTTGTTATTATTTTGATAGCATCTCTGAAAAATCTTAAAAACGACGATGAGTACCCAGGGGAATACGGAGGGGAGATTTAGAGAGCTGGAAAATCTCAATAGTTTTGGCTGAAGGAACCTGGGAAACTGACCTGATGGGACTAGAAAGATCTTGTGGGAATCCAAAGGAAGGAAGCCCCACCTGTTTTCTGGTATGAATTCCTAGGACTTAAACTGCTAGGTTATATAGTAATTACATATGAAAAGAGTTTTACTTTTTCCAGAATGTCATATAGTTGACATTATAAAATGTCATCTTTTCAGATTGTCTTCTCTTATTCAGTACCTTGTGTTTAAGGAAGGTTCCTCAATGATGTCTGGTCAAAAATTTGTTTGTTTGAAGGGTTGGACAATATTTCATTGTCTGGACACAACAGTTTATTTCTCCCTTCACCTACTGAATGACATCTTTGTTCTTTCCAAGATCTAGCAATGATGAACAAAGTTGCTATAAACATCCATGTGTAGGTTTTTGTGTGGACATTTAAGTTTTCATTTCCTTTGAATAAATAAATACCAAGGAGTGAGACTGCTAGAACATATGGTAAAAGTATGTTTAGTATTTTAATGATCTGTCAAAATGTTTTCTGGAATGGCTGTACCACTTTACATTTCCACCACCAGTGTGTGAGTGATTCAGTTTCTCTGAATCCTTGCCATCATTGATATTGTTCCTATTCTTTTAAATTTTGGTTTGGCTGTTCTAACAGGTGTGTAGCAATCTCTCTGGTCTTAATTTGTATTTCCTGGGCTGGCCAAATAGCTCAGCAGATTGAAGTGCCTGCAAGCATGCACACAGCCTGCAGTGCCGGCCGTGCCCCCAGGACACGTAATCCTAGCTTTTGGGAGGCTGTAAAGAGGCGGATGACTACTAGTCTGATCTAGTAGTGAGATCCTGAACACGCTATAGACAGACTCTCCCCTACAAATAAATAAATAAATAAATAAATAAAATGCATTTCTTGAGAAGACCACTGAACATCTTTTCATGAACTGATTTGAGAACTATATATCTTCAACAAAACTCTTTCACATGTTTTCTGTTTATGTCCATTTTGGATTTTCTTCAGTATTGACTTTTAAGGTTTCTTCATGTATTTTACATGTAAGTTGTCAAATATGTTGCAAATATTTGCAGCAAGATTGGTTTGTCTACAACCTGTGATTTTTTTTTCTTCAATCTTATTAATATAGTGGACTTATATCTATTGATTTTCAAATTTTGGTGCAGCCTTGTATATTTTAATAAGATCCATTAAATTAACTCTGTTAATATTTTAATCAGCATTTTAGGGTTTATTTTTATGAGGGATATTTGTCTGTATTATTCTTTTACATATTGTCTTTGGTTTGCAAACCAGCTTATTATTAGCTTTACATAAATGAATTGGACGTGCTCCCTTACCTTTTCTTCTCTAGAGACTATGAAAAATCAGATTTAAATCTTCTTTAAATTGATAAAAATTGGTAGAATTTTGAAAATATCTAGACCCAAAGATTTCTTTCTGGGGAGACTTTTTATTATGAATGGGTTAGTGAGCTCCACAACTTATGTAGCACTGGGTGAGTTGCAATTGTTTTTGAGGAGTCTGCCCATTTCATCTAGGCTGTCAAATTTTTATACATAATACTCTTAGTATTCTCCTTCGGTCCTTTGGAAATCTGCAAAGTCTATAGTAGTAATTTGTAGTTCCATTATTGACATGGATAATTTGTGGTTTTTTCCTCCTCCATGGGTCATTTTTGCTAGCCGTTTATAAATGTCACAGAATATCTTCAGGACACAGTTCTCTTCTGATTTTCTCCTATTGTGTCTGTCTTCAATATTATTTTCTACTCTTTATTATTTCCTTCTGACTGTTTGCTTTAGGTTAATTTTTGCTCTTATTTTTCTAGAGATTGTTTTTCATGGTGGGAGTGTCAATTATTGATTTGAAATTTTCCTCCTTTTTAATATGTTGTTTGTTTGTTTGTTTGTAGAACCAGGGATTAAACTCAGGCCCTTGTGTTTGCCAGGCAAAGTGCTTATTCTACTGAGCTAGCTCCTCAGCCCCAATATACTCTAATTTAATTTAGTATCACATATTTTCCTCTTAACATTACTTCACCATATCTTGAAAATTTCATTGTATTACTTATTTCCATCTAGCTCAATGTACTTTTAAAGATGTCTCCTAGGAATTTTGCTTTGACCAATGGCTTCCTTAGAAATACACCACATTATATATTTTCTGTTCTTTTTCTTTCCTCTTACCTTTATCACTGCACTTTACATGCATTTATTATAAGCAGTAAACAGTTGGGTGATGTATTTAATCCACTCTGCAAGTCTTTAACTTACAAATGATGTATTTAGGGCCAAATAGTTCAGTAGATTAAAGCACCTGCAAGCAGGCACAGGGCCCGGGGGTTCAATCCCTGGGCCTGCTGTGCTAGCCCCCACCTCTGTGGCACAAAGACAGGGCAATTGAGACTGGACGTGGTGGTGCATGCCTGTAATCCCAGCTCTTGAGAGGCCGTAAACAGGCAGATCACTATGAGTCCGATTTAGTAGTGAGGCCCTGAACACCCTGTAGACCCTTCCCCCGGAAAATAGTGTTTAGCACCCAATTATATTTAGTGTAACGATTAATATATTAAGGCATTAGTATGCCATTTTGTTTTATTTTCCATTTTTCTTTTTCATTCTTTCTGTCTTCCTGTGAGTCACTTGAATATTTTTAAGAAAAGTAGTTTTGATTTACCAGAAGTATTTTTGAATATACCTCTCTGGGTGTCATTTTTATTGAATGCTTTAGGAATTACATTATGAACATAGACATGTCAAAGTCTACTGGTACTGATCTTTTTTTTATTTTTATTTTTTTATTTTTTATTTTTTATTATTAATTTTTTATTTTTTTATTTTTATTTTTTTATTTCAGGGCAAGTATGAAACTGTACCTCTCTTTATGGATTTTACCTTTATCTATTTATGATATAATTATCATAACTGTTTCCTCTGTGTACATTTAGAACTATATCAGGCAAAGTTATTTTTTGATCCAGTGTCAAACAATTTAAAAAACTGAATATAAGCAAACTCTATTTACCTATTTTTTGCCTGTGGAAAAGCTCCACAACTGGACCCATATGGTGCCTCTAAGTGAAAATGAAAAGTAATAAAATACCTATGAACAAAGAAAAGCCCTGATGGATTCACAGCTGAGTGCTACAATGAATTCAGAGAATATCTGATGTCACCTCTTCTCACACTCTTCAATGAAATCCAAACGAAACTGATTCTTGGAGGCAAATATTGCCCTGATACCAAAACCAAAGAAAGAGCAAACCAAAAAAGAGAACTACAAGCCAGTCTCCTTAATGAACATTGGCAAAACTCCTCAATAAAATGCTAGCAAACAGAATACAGCAAATTATCAAGAAGATCATACATCAGGGCTAAGAGGGATTCATCCCTGGAATGCAGGGATAGTTCAATATACACAAATCCCTAAATGTAATATACCACATCAAGAGAGCTACAGACAAAAATCACATAATCATCTCAATAGATGCAGAGAAAAACCTTTGACAAAGTCCAACACTCATCCATGACAAAAACCCTACAGAAAATCAGAATGCATGGTCTATAACTCAACTTGATAAAAGCCACCTATGACAAATCAATAGCCAATACCATACTAAATGGACAAAACTCAAACCTTCATTTCAAAATTAGGAACACAACAAGGATGCCCACTGTCATCACTCCTATTTAGTATGGTTCTGCAAACGTTAGGCAGAGCAGTTAAACAAGAGAGAAAAATAGAAAGAATAAGGATAGGAAAAGAAGTGAAATTACCATCAATTGAAGATGACATGATAATTTACATAGAAGACCCCCCAAAATACCATGAAGAAGCATATAGATTTAGTAAAGAAATTCAGTAGTATAGCAAGATATAAAATTAATATTCAGAACTCAATAGCATTTCTGCATATAGCAACAACATCCAGAGAGAAATTAGGAAAACCATGCCTTTCACAATAATATCCAGAAAAAATGAAATACTTACAAGTTAATCTAAGAAAGGAAGTAAAATAACTATGCAGTGAAAATTATACTGCTTTGAAAAAAGAGATCAAAGAAGAATCAGAAGATCAAAAAACATTCCTTGCTCCTGGATAGGAACAACCAATATTGTCAAAATGGTCATACTTCCAAAATTGTTGTACAGATTCAATGCAATTTTGATTAGAATACTATCAGTATACCTTACAGATGTACAGAAAACATTGCCAAAATTCATCTGGAACCAAAAGAGACCTAGAATAGCAAAATTAATCATGGGCTACATAGGAAAGGCACAAAGTAACACAATCCCTGACTTGAAATTATACTACAAAGCTAATGTGATAAAAATTAGCATGGCAATGGGAAAAAAGTCCTCATATTAAAAGATGCAGACACAACTACACACACACTGAAGCCACTTCATCTTTGACAAAAGACCAAATATATTCACTTGAAGAAAGATAGCCTCTTTAATAAGTGATGCTGAAAAAATTATCTTTCTACATGCTGAAGGCTAAAATTAGACTGCCCTAAACTGCAGTCAAAATGGATCAAAGAACTAAACATTAAAACAGAAACACTAAATCTCTTGGAGGAGAACGTAGGTAAAAATCAAGAAGACATAGGGGTATGTAGAGAGTTCATGAACAAAAGCCAAATTGCAAGGGAAATACTTCAAAGAATAAACAACTGGAATCTCATCTTTTGGCAAAGTTTCTGCACATCAAAAGAAATCATTAATGCCATAAAAAGGAAAGAGACAAACTGGGAAAAAATCAGCCAACTCTCCCTCAGACTAAAGAATTTCTATCTAGAACACATAAGGAATTCTAAAAATAATCAGGCCTCCACAAATTCAAAGACCCAATCTAAATGGGCATCTGAGATCCTTACATACTCCTCAGATAAAGAAATACACATGACAAATAAATATATGAATATATTAAAATATTCAAAACCATTCATCAGTCAATAAATACAAATTAAAACAATGCTGAGATTCTATGTGATCCCAGAAGAATGACTATCACAAGAAGTCAACAAATAACAAATGCTAGAGGAACTGTAGGGGTAAAGGAACCCTTCTCCACTGTTATTGGGAGCAGATAGGTACAACCATTATGGAAATAAGTGTGGAGATTTCTCAAAAAGCTAGGATTGGAAGTCTCATTCCAGCCAGCTATTCCCCTCCTCGATATTTTTCCAAAAGAACTGAAAACAACATACTACAGCAATATATGTTTACCTTCATTTATGGTAGCACAATTTGTTATAGCAAAGTCTTGGAAACAACCAATATGCCTGTCAAATGAGGAATGGATAAACGAAATGTATAATTTTTACACAGTGGCATATTACTCAGCTATGAAAAAGAGAATCAGGGCTTTTATAGTAAATGGATGCAACTGCAGACCATAGTCATTAGTGAAATAAATCAGATCCATATATGCAAACTATTGTCTCACTAGCATAAGAATCTAAAGGAGTAAATTAAATCTGAAAGGTATAATAGATATTGTAAAAGGGAAGAATCCATCCAAAGGGAAGAAAAAATTGAGATGAGGAAAAGAGAGAGAGAGAGAGAAAGAAAGAAAGAAAGAAAGAAAGAAAGAAAGAAAGAAAGAAAGAAAGAAAGAAAGAAAGAGAAAAAAAGAAAGATACAGATACAGATATATAGGATAACTTAAATAATTATACTTCTGATTTCTTCTGGTCTACTGAAAGGATCAGTTAATTAATGCTTTTTTCTTCTACTTTTTAAACTTCTTATAACTTTTTAAACCAATTCCACATGTTTATATCTGGTAATTAAAAATTTAATTTGAAGACAACATTATGTACTATAACAACTATTTTTAAATTCATATTGTTGTTTATGAAATGCTGTATGTGTTTTGTTTGTTTGTTTGTTTGTTTTAATATTTTGGAATCTCTTCTTTTAAAAAAAAAGATAAGGAAATTAAGTGCCTGTGGAGAATAGGAATCAAAAGAGAGAGTGAGGAATAAAGGGTAGGAAACATCGCACAAGATCAACAGTCCTAGTTAACATAGGGTTTATTTTGCTTAAAATTTAATTTGAGGGACATGGCAGGATGGCTCAGTGGTCTAAAGCACCTGCTCAGGAAAGCTTAGGCAGCTGCAGGGACCACGGTTTGATCCCCGGCACCACATGCTACGCCAGCTCTGCCCTCAGGGCAGGCTGAGCTGGCCATAAAATTAAATAAATAGACAAAAGTTCTGAAACAAGAAAATAAAATACAATTAAATTTAAAAAAATTAATTTGAAAATGTAAGTAACAATGGTAGTAGCACACACTGCAAATACTGTAGAACTTGCAAACCTTTGAGCCTCCTTTCCCACAGCCCATGGTAACATAGCATCTCTACTACAAAGATTCTAGAGTGGGTGCTTCTGGGTATTTATGCACTTAGGAACAGGCCTCTCAGTAGAAGCAGCAGCTCAGTGTAAGTAGGCAAGCTACACAGTAAGAACTCAAATAATAAGTTGCTGGACTCCGCTGCAGACATCACTGCTGTGGATCTTGTGCGATATAGCCTCCGCATTCTCTATGACAGCAAACAGAAGTAACACTGTTGTTCAGGACCTGGGCCAAGGTGGGCTGTATGGCACTTAATCATGTTTAAAGCTGCATACTGAACTAGATTAGAAAGGACTTCTAATACAGAAACTGCCAGTAAGGAAAGTTCCATGAAAGAAGGGTGTATGTATTTGGAGAGATGCTTTCTGAAAGTGTAAGAGGGACTAATAAGGAAGAGGAAAGTGATGGTGGGAGAGGAAGAGAATATGAGAGGGAGAATTTGAACAAACTTTAATATATGCACACCCACTGGTCTGTATAAATGAGCTTAATAATAAATTGGCAGTGGCTGGAAGATAGCTCAGTGGGGTAGTCCCTAACTGGTAAATGTGAGGTCAAGTTCGATTCCTGGTACACACTTTGTTTAAATGGATAAATACACAAGAGTTTATCATAGGCAGCCAGTTCCATGTAGAAACATTTGATAGTTTCAAGGCTCGTTGTCAAATTGACAATTACCAAAATTGTGCATTTTAATGCTGTATTTTTAGTGTTTGAATTATGTCTCTATTTTCCACCTTAACTATTCTGTATTTGATGCAAATGAGAAAGCGTGATTGGGGTGGTCACTGTGCGCACTGAGTCCTCCTGTAACTATTTTGAGTCCTGGTATAATTCCACCCAGCTGATAGGATCACAGTTTCTTTTACGTTTGTATGTAGTACTTGCAGCATCTCCAGCATCCTAAAAGTGTGATATATGTGACTCCTGCTCAGGAGCTTGAAACAAAAAGCCTTGACTTTGCAGTTAAGAGGATCCAGAACATGAATTCGGCTCTGTTACTTCAGCTTCATAAATCTGGACACATTAGTCTCAAAAAAATCTCCTCTACTGGGATTTTAAAGGAATCAAATAAAGAAGATGATCGGGCAGTACAGTTCTGTCTTTCCTACTGCTATTCTGCTCCCAGGAATACTTCCTTTTTTACTGGGGTAATGACTCATCCCAACTAGAAAACTCAGGGTCATTTTAAAAACAAACAAATAAGAAAGCCCAAGTTCCTCCCATTTCTTATGTAATCCTCAGGTAGGAGCACTGCTCAGCTGAAAAGTGTGCTTCATCAGGCTTTCTGTGCGGTGCGCCTCTAAGAGCGAGTCCTGCCTTCCTGCTCTCCACAGACCGGAAGGCACAGTCTGGTCTCATGCTCTGCAAGGGCACAAAGCCTTGGATTACTCAGGGCTGCACCGCTTTCTCAGGGCAGCTGAGTGGTGAATGGGGCCCCCAGGCTGCTCCCTATCCTTGCATCCCTTTTCTGGGCACTGCTGCAGCAGGGCAGGAGTGACCTTGGCACAGAGCTGAGCACGACAAGGATCCAAATCCCCAATGTGTGCAGTCACGACCTGGCCCTGCCTCTCACATGCCCAGAAAGACAACCGCCCTAGGAGGGGGGCCACTGCCAGCTTAGCCCTCCAGCAAGGCACATAAATCGCTCCTTTTACCAATATGTAGGCCTGATAAAGTCAATCATTGTTTCACTTTAATTAAAAGAATTACTTTATTAAAACCAAAATACAGAAAGGGTCTATTAATTAGAAAATTTGAATGTTTAGAAAAATCAGAATTTCCAGAGGAAAAAACATTTCTCAAAAACAGAAAAAAACTGCACAATATATTTAAAACTAACATTTCTTTTTTATTTGCTCTAAAGCTTAATTTTATTTATAAAGGTTATGTTCTTTAGTTTCACAATAATAAAAAGAAAATACTTGATTTTTAACTCTTAAGTATCGTTTTAATTAAAAAAAAAATAGTTCAGTTATAGATAGTTGGACTTCCCTCCACCAGTTCCAACCAGCTTTTATTTAAAAAACATGAAACAGAAAAATATTCCATCATACAGTATTAAATGGCTTTTTATACAGATTTTTAGATAAGCTCACCAAGATGAAAATAAATGTAGAAAAAAGCAGACAGTAGAATTAAAAACTGAGAATGACATGACTGAAAAGCAAGTCGCCAACAGCTAGAGAGGAGTCTGTCTTTAAAAACATTTTTTTTGTATACAGGGTTTTGCTATATAGTTCATACTCATGATCTTCCCTTCTCAGCTGCTCTAAAGCTGGGATAACAGGTACCACCACAGCTGGTTCCACGGCCAGCACACCATGCCTAGGTTTCAGGACCAGCATGGTATGGGGTACCAGGTATTCAACTAGGGACCTTGTGCTTGCCAGGCAGGCACTTATGCCACTGAGCTATCTCCCCAGACCAAACGTCTGTCTTACAGCCTGACCCTGTATGGCTTAATAAAGCCACATTTAGCAGAAAAAAGAGCGATAAAAATCAAAACGTAATAGAATTACAGAAAACACAGGTATGGACTTTCATCATAGAAAGCTTCTAAGGGCAGCACATGGGTGTGCTCCCAGATGGAGAAAATACAACGTACTGTACAAGCTCTGAAGAAGAGCACTGATTTACTTACATCATTAATAAGAGGATGAAACAAGGAAACTAGTTTGTTGCTGACATTGCACTTATCACACAAACAAGCTAGACAGAGGTTATTCCGACGGCTGGATTTCTATTTTTCAATTTTCCTAAACTATTTTAATTAAAGTGGCAAAAATGCCTTTATTCTCACTTCCCAAACTACGTTTGTATTTCTTACTGACTGTAACATGAAAAAGTCAACAGTCTTAAACAGGTGAACCTCACATTTGGTTATACTCTTATCTCTATCTCTCCAGGATGTGTAGGCTCTGTATATTCAAACCTTTTGGGCCAGTCGTATTTGCGTAACAAAGAACAGGGAGAAATGATTTTAAAATACAAAACCTAACACCAAATAAATAAATAAATAAATAAATAAATAAATAAATAAATGGGAGGGGTAAGCCCCAAATAAAATGATTTTATACATACAAGAGGTAATTTAGTAGAAGTACAAATATGTCATGGTACTATTTCACAAATACTTTTTAAAAAATTTCCCTTAATTTTTGGTTTTTGAAACAAGGTCTCAATTGCCTTATATTTCAGGTTGAACTTGAATTCAATATGTAACCCAGGCTGAACTTAAAATTGGTAAGTTTCCTGCCTCAGCCTCCTAAGCACTGGCATTACAGGTCCCTGCCTGGTTCATCACCTCCAGCTAAAGTAATTACTAATGTCACTCATTTTCCTTTTTCTTTTTCTTTTTTTTTTTTGTCTTTTTGAGACAGGGTCTCGTTATGCAGTTGAGGCTGGCCTTGAGCTCACTTTTGTAACCCAGGCTGGTCTCGAACTCGCACCGATCCTCCTGCCTCAGCCTCCCGAGTGCTGGGATTACAGGTGTACGCCACCACACCCGGCTGTCACTCATTTTCTGAAGTTTCACTCCAGTGAGAGTTGCACACTGTTGGCTTGGCTTTGTGGCTGCTGACAGTTTTCCTTCTTTGAGATGGAGTACATTACCAGTTGTTGTCCTAAACAAAGTTTGCTCATTGTGTCATAAAAGTTGGGTTCTGTCAAAGTTTCTTCTGTGGGTGGCACACTGAATTATCCTCATAATTCTCCTTTTATTCCTGTTGGCATACATGAAGAGGCCAAAGCTAACAAGGACAACTATCAGGTAGACACTGGTGGCTTCACTCCAAGCTTCATGAACAGCATAGTCAATAGAACCATCATCACCCATGACTCTGTAATGCCCAGACATGTGAGGCTACTCGCAGCAAGTGGTCAACGTGGGTCTCGGGTCTCTCCAGGGTCTGGCGCAGGCCATGAACGGGCTAAAACTAACATTTCAATGTACCCTAAAGAATTACTACCCCATCTTCTTACCTTGGTTCATCCAAACAGCTGAAAGCTAAACACTGATTACATGATAGGAAACCAGTTACATCCCTAAGCAAATAAATTATGCTCAAAAACCAATAAAGCCTACAGATTAGAGTTCAAATAAGCAACATTGAAAGTGATCAAGAAACAGGAAGAAAACTGCTGCCTTACTCCTGTCGCCAGCTCAGAGTCCAGTGTGAAGGTTTGGGCCTGCTTGCTAAGAGCACAACTATAAAACTAGCAGTGGACGAGGCAAGGCAGCACACAGCCCTAAGGAACAGGTCCACAGCACATGGCCTGAAAGCCTGAGATCAGGCGGGTGAAGGAGCTCACAGTGACTAGGAGATTAGCCAAACATGTGCCAAAAAAGGCAGTTTCACAAGATCATTAGAAGAATACATCCTGGGACGCAGGCAAAGGATGTGCTGCCTACACAGTGACGAGTTTTCATGACATGTGGCCTGACTACTCCAATGTTCTACCACTCATAGCATTTTTTAAAAAATGTTTATCTGTGATTAGAAATGCTTATGCCAAATAAATATGCCAGCAATAATGTGCCAGAATAGCTTGATCAGCCGAGGAAATAGGACTTCTTTCTAAAACTAAACATTATAAGCTATTTGATATTGTTTTTACAATTCATAATTGATCTTCACAACCCTATGAAATAAGTACTACTCCTATTTGTACTTCTCAACTGAGAAATTAAAATCACAGAAAGTTTAAGCCATTTCTTCAAGGTTAAACAACTATGCCAGACTGGTGGCTGTTAACCACCACATTCTATACAGTCTTATTTTTGGCAATTTCATCTAATTGATGGTCTGTCTCTCATGAACTAGAAAAAAATTTTCAGTGCTTAAAGGTAATTATTAAATCACTGTCTTTACTGAGCATAAAATCGAAGAATGGACACAGTTAAGTAGATTATATTCTAAATAAATAAATAAACAAACAAACAAACAAATAAATAAATAAATAAATAAATAAGACAGCCTAAAATACTGGAATGGGTTAAAAGCTATGGTAGAAGAAAACCAACAGTATTCTATAGGTCTAAAACAAAAATGTTCCATTATCATTAAAAACAAAAGAACACTGAAACCGTACAGATGTCTAAAGATAGTAATAGACATGGTTAATGTATTTACTTAAATTCACAAAACTTCATATATTTTTATCTACAACCCCAAACAGCAACAATACTAAATACAGGAATAAATTGGATATAAAAACTCACTTCTGCATAATCTAATTATCACACCATAGTCCAGTGACACATTATTAATGCTTTTCTAGTAAAGTTCCTTTTTTGGGTCCCTAAGAAACTATGTCAGGGAATGGTAGGTACCACTTAGTTGTGCAAAGGATCCAAAGTATGTTGCAGCAGGACATACTATAGCCAAGCTGAGAACTCTGCACCCGAGCTAAACTGAGAATAGGAAGAAGTAATACAAAACACAATCAGAGCAGGATGAAGAGCACCTCAGCAGCCACTTCGATGACAGACTCTGAGGCGCGCAAGTTTACCAGAAAAAATCAAAATAGAAAACCCCAACTTCTTCAAACAAAAGTAGACAAATACCTTTTAGTCTGTAAAGAAGAATTTATTAAGGGCACAAAAATATGTCAGTCACCAGGTTAGACATTGAATTAGAAGACAATAAAGCTGCTTCCAATGTGTCCACTTGTAATCCAGGGTGAGACAAATCCAAGACTTTCAGTAGTTCACTGCAACAGAGAACTTACTGGGTTCACGAGGAATGACAGGAAAGATGAAGTTTCAGGGTATTGAGGTTGACGCTGCAATTGTGCGGCAGCTCCCCTCTTGCAGACCATCTCCATGAGAAGCACTGGTGGTCTAGGCAGAAGGACAGAGGTCGCAGGTGGTGGCAGCCCCAGCCCGTGGGTTGGCAGGGCTACCTACACTGAGAAGTCTGACACTGCAGTCACACTGGAACAGAAGATGGCAGGCAGGAGATTCCAATCACCCTTCCTTTCAATAAAGAGGGTGAAACTGAGAGACTGAAGTACAAAGTTTAGATAGCAAATATGTGAGAAGCCGTAATTGCACTCCTAGACCTAGGATCTTGTTATCCTGTGCTGCGAAAGTCCAGGCAGAAATTACCTTTACAGTCACACAGATAAGGCAACACCCTCAGTATAGACCTCAGTGATTTCTATGAAGAGTCTAGTTATGGTAAACTGGCCCAGGAAGGGTGGGAAGTGGTAGTTATACTGTCCTTGTAACTGTACTGTCAATAATGAAAACTACCGGAGAAATCCACCTACTAGAGTAACTTGGAGGCAGGTTAAGAAAGGAAGTGTGTTTTAGACAGATCTTCGCAGAACAGTCCTGCTCAGCAGATTCCTCCAGCAAGCAGTACCGGACAAATCTGACTGCTGCAGCTTTCACACAGCACATAATCTTATGTTGCTATGAGCCAGTGGTTGCTTAGCTATTTCCATTTCTGGTCCTCAACTGTGGCATGGGGATATACTTTATTTTTATTAGCTCTGTTAAAAATCTCCAGGGAAGGAAACTGATTTTCTTAAATACCTGTTTACTGAGAAAAATTTCACAAATCTCGGAATACTAGAACTTTGTCAATTTTCCTTTTTCTTCCGTGGTACCATGGACTGAACTCAGAACCCTGTGCTTGCCAGGCAAGCTTTAACCACTGAGCTTTCTTCCCAGCTCCCAAGAAAGAACAGAATTTAAATGAGATGGCTACATATGAAAGAAAGGAATAAAACTGATTTTAAAATAGAAAATCACAGTATTTAAACAAGGCAAATTTAAATGTCAATCCGTGTGAAGGTCAATGAACTATAACTCTATTTTTCTTAATAATACTTTCAGGTATTGAAGAAGAGACACAGACCAAGAGAACTGTCAGTTGAAGATAACAATGTGAGTATCAGTTTTGTATCCTAAGCTGTTACCAAAAGACTTTCAAGTTTATAAAACACTTTTTGGCCAGTATTTATTCTTTCACTTAAGAGTGTGATAAGCTTTGCTAATGAGAAGGTAAGAACTTTTAAAAGTGTCTCCTAGTTGCCTATGGGTCTTTAGAAATATATTCACGAGTTCTCCAAACATTTCAAGGTTTAAAGATTTTTTCAGAAAAAAATCTGCCAACCTTTCAAACAGTTATCATCTCCATCTTTCGCTGAACATCCTTAAGCAAGCCGTACATTTCAAATACAACCTACCACAACCAGAAAACTTGTAATTTTGATGCTTGGTGCCTACTAAGTATCTTTTGTCTTCCTGATAGTACACAAGCTGTCAATACAAAACCCTGATCTTACAGTGTGTGGCCAACCATACAAAGAAAGGCATCTACATAGTGTGAAGAGGGTGTTCTCCGGCCTGTACTATTTGTGGCCAAAGTGAAAATGCTGGCTCAAGGTTGCATATTGTTAAGAAGTCCTTACCACTTTAAGTATAGGTGGGATTACTGGGTGTTCCATGGGGGTGCTGATACAGCTTGGGGAGGCTAATGTAGTTCGAAGCAATGCTATTCAAAGTTCGGACACAGCATCACAAGCTAGGGCGTGGTGGCGCACGCCTGTAATCCCAGCACTCGGGAGGCTGAGGCAGGAGGATCGATGCAAGTTCGAGACCAGCCTGGGCTACAAAAGGGAGCTCAAGGCCAGCCTGAACTGCAGAGTGAGACCCTGTCTCAAAAAGACAAAAAAAAAAAAAAAAAAAAAAAACAAGCTAGGGATGCAAATTCATGACCTTTAGCTACTGAATTTGAATATTGCAGCATATTCTCCAGGTGACTGTGGATCTCACTCATGAGATCCCCATCAAATCTCATGGTGCCTTGATGTGTACTGCTCCCGGTGTAAACTCAGTTACTGTCATTCTCTCTCTCAAGAGTAGTACCTGAAAATAAGAGACTGGGCCAAATACCATATTCTTGAAAGGGTACAATTTTGTATTTCCTTGAATTTCCAAATATCTGTGTCAAAATTCTGTAACTGCTTATATCACATTGTATGGAAAGTTATTAGAATATCAATGATTGCCAGAAAATATCATTTCCAAGCTAAATCAAAGATATTTGATACTCAGAAAGCCAGTGATGATAAGCTCAAGTACCTAGGTTATAGAGTAATGGTATCACAAAGCTTTTCTGCTGGAGGGTTAAGAATGTAAGTTAACAGACCAAAAATTGGAGAAAAAGAAGGGCTATAAGGATAGCCAATATTTTAGCCCTAGCCCTTCAAGGTCAATAAAGACCCAGGATATAAGGGAACCTGTGCTGTAATATGCTATAACTCAGAGGTGTCCCAAATTTCCTGGTCAAGGAGATTATGGGACCTCAGAGGAAAGG